>VYZU01018449.1:50906-156562 GCA_013401355.1 Ceyx cyanopectus | reverse complement strand
AAAATAAAAAAAATAAAAAAATAAATTAAGAAAAAAATTAAGAAAAAAATTAAGAAAAAAATTAAGAAAAAAAAAAAGCAGAGTTAGTGGGCTCTGAAGTGCATTACAGAGGGAGAGAGAATTACAAACAGTGATTTGGCAGCACTGAAAAGGATTGGGAAATGCCCTTGTGAAGAGCAGCGGCTGTTGTGGTATCAGTGGCAGTGCCTGCTCTGTGTCTGACCTCCCCTGACTGTGCTGGGAGGGAATTACCAGGGGTTAATCCTGGCGAAGCAGCAAAAGAGGCAGCTTCAACAGGCACTGAAACGCTCCTCTCCACCAGGCTGCAACAATTAGGACAAGTGATAATGGCCAAAACTGGCTCTTTGAACTTCAAGAATAAATTGCCACAGGGATGGGAATTTAAGAGGCGATTGGGCAGCAAATGCTTTTTGCTGTGGACACAAGACACACTGAGCTAGGCTTGGGAGACAGTGTTTGGGGGGGGGGAAAACAAATCACATTTTTGGGTAGCTGAACACATTAAAGTGTACAGAAAGTTGTCTATAAAAAGCAAATATGAAAAGTGGGGCTTTTTCTGGGATGGAGATTTTCTCATCACCATCCACCACCTGCTTCACCACCACGACATACTGGCAGAGTACACAGCTTTATTTTCTGATTTCAAAGATGCTTTTGGGGGAGCAGAGATACATCTCTTGTAAGAGCAGTGTTAGAGAACCCCTATTCATCATTACTAATGCCTATAAACAGCTGAGGAGTCTTTCTCACCAAGATAGTTATTAGAAGCTGGATTTGCAAGGCAATTATCAGGCCAAGATAAACTAAAAATATTTCATAATTAATTATAATTATAAATAAGTATATTATGATTATAAATAATAAATATATTAAAATAAAACCAAGCAGGCCAAGTGCTTTTAAAAAGATTATTTTAAAAAAAATTATATAAGGAGTGCTTTTGCCTGCAGGGGTGAGGCCAGCCTTGGTTGCAAGGGGTGGATGGAGTGTGTTGGAGGAGCAGTGTAGGTGCCAGAGGGGACCAGGCAGCTTTTCTCTCCGTGACACTTCCCTGCTCTCATGTCCTCCCCCAGTCAATCCAGAGCTGATTAATCTGAAGTTACACAGAGTAAAAATCCCACTGTGGGTATTTTCTATGCTGAGCATCACTCGAGAAATCCCTGACAGACTCAGTATTTACAGAAGACTGAATTCTTAGCTTTTAGAATTTCAAATAGAGCACCATTCCAGATGGCACTACTTTAAAACTAACTTTCCTATAAATCACCAAACCCCCAAGACTGATGCAACTCTGCCCATGCCCTGCACTGAAGTTAATGTGTCCCAGTCCGTGCAGGTGTGAACTTCAAACCAAACATCCTCCTTCTGTATCTCTATTTTATTGCATTTATTATTTTTTTAATCCATAGTCACTTCTCCAGCTTGTGCTTTGGTTTTATTTTGTGTGCCCAATTCACAGCTCCTTGGCTCCCCACCAGCTCTTCACCAAAATCCAAGTCAAAATCTTCAACCATTCAGCATTTTTCTCTAAGCTTTACCCAAATGAACATCAGCAGGATCAGTTGCACTGGTGTAATGCTGCTGGCTTAACCTCACTCACTGTTGGTTAAGTACCAATTATTCAAGGAAGGTGCCTTTATTTCAGCTAAACATCTTCCTTCCATCACCCTCACCACAGGGCCCAGAGTCAGGCAGAATTTGGAATGGATTTTGAATATCTCTTACCATGGGAGGGCTCACGTTTGGAACACATCTACATAAGCTGTACTCTGATGGACTTCTAGCAATTACAGTAGAAAAAAGCATGAATTTTCAGCAGCACCACTAAGAAACCCCATTTAATTCAGAGTGACCTGCAGGCACAGGATGCAGGGACAAATAAGGGGGGCTTGGCTTTCTTCAGCATGAGGCTTTCCGAACACATGGACATCAACTGTTACTGAGAAATATTCTATCTGTGCTTTGTGAGCTTTCAAAAACAAAGAATGGCTGAAATAAATAAGGGTTGGGGTTTTTTTCAGCTCATTCCAGTAGTGAATTAAGCTTTACATTAGGCTGCAAGCTTGGAACGACAAGGATAATCTGGAGGGAGCTGCAGCATCCCCAGAACTCACTTTGGGGGTGATTTCATTGCCATCTGAAGCACGTCTGGAGAGGCAGGGCCTGCTCTCCCTGCAATATTGTGGTTTTGACTGACAGACAATATGTCTACAATCATCTCACTGCAGAGCCATGTGTTGCAGCAGCTCCTTGTCCGACTCCAAAGCGTGCAGAGCGGAGAGGAATCGGTGCCTTGCTGCTATCCACTCACCCCCCAGTAAAGAAAAGAAAAGGATAAAAAACCCTACAAGCCACTTGGACACAAGGAACAGCAGCGTGGCCCAAGAGCTGCTCCAAGCTCTTTGTAGCTCTTCCCAACTGTTAGGATCTACTGACTTCTTAAATGTGGCCAGAGAGGTTTATAATGACACTTTAAACCACACCTCCCCCAAACAAAGCTACTGTTTCCACATTTCCCAAACTTCCTATTTATTATTCTAAAGCAAAGCAAAACTGAATATAAAAATTAAAAAACAAACCTAAAATTTTTGCGATCACAAGACAAAAAAAATTGTTATTATTACAACATATTAATTCACACAAATATCTATCTGATGCCGAAATACTGTTTTTATTCTGACCTCACACAGGCCTGCATAAGTATAATTATTATGCAGCATAATATGACAGAGATATCTGTCATTAGGAGAATTTCAGGAATTTTGAACATACATTTCAATAGCCTAAGTGGACCTAGCTTGGCAATTTAGCTGACCCTGGAAAAGAGTGCCTTATGTTCATCTTGTGCAATCTGTCCAGTAACAGATGTACACCATTACGATGTAAAGGGAGGTGGAGGAGGAGGGGAACAGCAGGAGAAGAGTCAGGCCATTCAGAAGCAGAGCCATGAGTCTCACCAGGCCAGCACCAAGGGTGCTCAGGAGCCCCTGAAACATTCCCAACAGGTTCCCAGGAAACCTGGGGTAAATAAATCCCTATTTTTCAAGTATTGCATTTCCTTTATGTTAAATGCTCCGTAAACACACACGGAGCATCTGCACTGTGTGCCTGGGGGAGCAGGAGAGGCTGAGGTGGAACAGGGGGGCTACAGCAGGGGATGCAACCAGGTCCCAGAGCTGCCTTGGTGTCAGCTGGAGCTTCCCCCCAGCACCATGGGCTCGGGGCCCCAGGAAGCCTGAAGCCTACAGGTGGTCAAGTTCTCCAGATTAACAGTTTGTGTTGATGACATGTTCAGATGTTTGAGTTACTTCGCCATAGCAACAGACACAACCTGTCATATTATCAACTCATCTTCCTTATCCCTGCAATGAATAGACTGGAGAGTTTGACTAGATTCAAGCTCCCTGCTGCCTATTGGGTTTGGGAAATTTTCTCACCTTTGTTTATTCAGTTCCTCTCAGAAATGTGTAAAAACAGAAGAGACTTGCAATTGCTTGTTTTTTAAAATCTTCCAAGTGCCACTTTTGGGGATGATGGCAACATAAAAATATTCATCATATCTGCCTGCACCAAATGTTGATATAAATTATTAACTTAAGGCAAGTGTGACAATTAAGCAGATTTATTAGCCTTAATACATCATGCAAAATTACTAAGCGGCTTCTTTTTCAAGCTTGTGTTCTCTTTTTCTCTGAAATCAAAACTTCTTTTGTTTTAGATACTATATTTTATTTATTGATACACATAATTGTAAGAATGAGCTATGCAAGGGAAATTCATGACAGCATATAATTAACACACTAAGTACATACAGATACTTATTAGCATCACAATAGCAGTCAAGGGAGGAAAAAAAATCTCTTTTTCAGCCCGAGTTTTCAGTAAATACTGAAAAGCCAAACTGCTCACAGTGACTGTTGCTGAAATGCACCTGTATATGCAGTCTTAGTAGGTGGACCATAAATTGTCTGAACTTGGGCTGTTCCTACCCAAATCTCTGCTCTTTTGCCACAAGGCTGATAGGAGAATAATGGCCAAGTTTGTATTTCCCTTGCCTAGGGCATGATGTCTAATACAAGAGTAGTTTGCAGGAGGGTCCAGGATGATGGTTCCCATGTTTTCAGAGGTATGAGTCCTCAGCTATCAATCAATATATTATAAATACAGATAGACAATTAAAAAATCCACTTCATTATACTAAACACATATAAAATACATTGGACTACTCTGGTGTTTACCAGAAATGTTGCTTATTCACCACATAATTCCTTTGGGTGTCCTTTATACAAAAAATAAGCCTGGTTGGTTTGGGTATTTTTTTTGTCTTCCCTCCCACATTAGGTGTTGCTCTGGGAGCTCAGATATTGTTTTCAGCTGAGCAAAAGGAAATGTCAGGGGTAATTTTGATAAATGTGAGCTATCTCATCTTCCCTGTTAACAACTGCTTGGGGTGTCTAATAACATGCACCTGGGAAGCTGATTTTTCTTCTTTGTGTGACCTCAAAGAGCCATAAAGAGCCTGTGGAGTAAAGAGACTGTACCTATAGGATAGTCAATAACACTGATGGGAAGACTTCATCAATGGGGAGGGAGAATGAGGTCCCTAACCCCAAATCCACCCCCTCACCTCAGGGCTCATCTCCAGCCCGTGGTCAGGGGGTGAAGTGCAAAGCAGGGTCCCCAGCCAGGCTCTGTGATGTTCACACCCACACACAGCAGCAGCCACTGGTCCAAGTGCAAACCCTCGACCTCAGCACAAGCTCCTGAGGCTGCACCTCTGCCTCTCCTCCAGGGCCCTCAGCACTGAGTCCTCCCTTCCCTCACCTGGGAGGTGAGAACACCAGGATTTCCAGCAGTCAGCCACATCTCTGGAGTGCTCTGCTGCTTTAGTGCTGTTCCTCGTAGCTAAATGCTTTGACAGGGGCTCTGTTGTTCTGGGGTTAACATTAGAAAGAAAGAATGAATTATGGCCTGATCAAGAACATTTTAATGAAACAAAACTATCAAACTTCTTTGCTTGAAAAATCCACATTTCCTACAGACATCTTTGTCACAAGAGAACAGCTTCAAAGTTTCTGTTTTGAAAGGTGTTTCATTTTTTAGCATGTAGAGGCTCCTGTGAATCTTGATAAATAGTAATGAGTTTCTTTCAATTATTTGACAAGTACAAAAGAAGTGACTCTCCACTGGCTAATGTGAAATAAAAAGAAAATTGTAGTCTATCTGGTTTCCTGTAAAAAGATTTTCCTAAACAGAATCAGTAGGACTCCAAGTGACAAAATATTTTTGCTTCAGATGAGACAATTTTCTCAGCTTTAAAGCAGTTCTTTTAAAAGTTAAACACGTATTTGATATAAATGTCCTCTCGTACAGATCCTAACATGAAAATACTGCACAGCTAAAAGAAATACCTCCTGTACTGGATTAATTGGCACAGATGTAATCTTAGTCTATAAACCTAGGCTAGGATTCAATGAGTCTGTGAAGCCTGACCGAATAGAAATCTGCTTTTTAAAATTAAGTGGCTTGTAGTCAAATTTTATTTTTATTTAATCTCTGCTTCTGGAATCCTCTAAGCAAGGCTGTTTTATTTTAGGAATGCTCTTTTAGTCAATTATTTAAATTGCAAAGCTGTACAACAGGATATGGTCTGTGGGGATTTGTTAGGTACCAGTGGGTCATTTATTTATGAAATTTCTGTGCTCTACGCCTGTTGAAATATTGATGTTCTTCCCCTTTGCTCCTTTTTCTGATTTCAGTAAAACAGTAGCTATTGAATTGAATTAATTTACAGATCAGCCATTATAATGAAGTCTTATTTAATCATTAAGATGAGTCAAAAGAGGAGAAACACAGATGTGGCAGCTGGAGTTCCTGGAGAAGTGCAGCTCTCCGGGAGACCTGGGCTAATCCAGGAGGAAACTTCAGCCAAGCCCCAGCCACGTGAGGGTTGGAACGTTGGCTACCTGGGTGAGTCTTTCTTGGGAAGGGAATGGCAGTGTCACCTGCATCACTCTGCAGGGAGGGGAGGCAGTTTGCAGCCTCCCCTTGCAGACTGAGGGGCTGCAGTGCAGGGAAGTGTCAAGGAGATGGATGTGCCACTGCTGACAGCTGCCTTAGCCAGAGTGCCAGCGTGGAGCCAGCCACTGGGCTACCCAAGCAGGGGTTTGGCTATCAAAGGCAAAGGCTTCCTCTGTCACACAGACAGAGCTGGCCTGGGAGCACTCTACTGGAGCAGAAAATGGCAGTGATGGCAAATATATTACATAAAGAAAACCCCAAGACAATCCACCAAACACTGGATCTGTCACATGCTTCAAACCAACATCCACTACCAGCTAAAAATGTAAATTTAGCTACAGATCCTGCAAAACATCTAGTCTTTTTCAGGGTGGTCCAGCATGTTCCCATCCATCCATGGAAAATGATCACCCGTTGCCTATTTTTGAAGTGTCACTACTACTTTTACCAGCCAGTTAATACAAGGTTCTCATATTAGTAAACCATTTCCTAGCCACTATCATTTTGTAATCTAATTCCTGCCTTTTCATCCATATGTGAGCAATGAAGCCTGCTGGCCAGGTTGAGTGATAGGCACATATACATGTGTGTAGTTGGAGGTGTCATTTGTAAAAGAATGAATTATTAGGAGAGGGAATGGGAGCAACCTGTGATGATACAGAGTCAACTAAAGCTATTTATCCATCATAACCCCTGCCTTTATGGATTAAAAATAGTTGTATATTCAAAAGTCATCTGAAATTCAGTGTCTCAGTTGTTGATGTGTCAGTACTTTATCCAAAATAGTTCATATTTTATCATGATGTCCCCAAAATATTGCAAGTTCATTTAACTGAGTGCTCTGCTTTAGAAAAAAAAGCAGTTCCATTTCAGGAAAAACATTACAATCAAATTTTTCTTGGTGTCCTTGGTATTTTCAAAAAGAAAAGAGACTTTGACATTTTAATACAGGGGTGTTTAAAGAGCTTCAGAAATATTTTGCTCCAGTAATATGAAAAAATAGATGCAAAGAAAAACTGTAGTTTTCCATAATAAACCTTTAGAATACGACAATCTCTCTAGACTAAAATGCAGCTCATCAAGTAATAAAATAAACCCTTTCTATATGTATTTGACCAGCTTGGAAAAACAAATGCAGAGAGAAAGTCTAAACAATTGTAAAATTGTAGTCTGCACTTCCAACAACTTTATTAGCATCGTTTATGGGGAAAAACTGGATCATGAGGCAGCCTGTGGTTTCACCACAAAGGTGGGAGTCAAGCCCTAGAGTAATGCCACTCTAGGAAAATAAGGGTGGCACTGCTCTTTCAGAATAAAGCAGCAGGGATGGTGGAGCTGGGGTCTGCTTTCTGTGTGCCTGTGCTGCAGGGGTACCCACTTGCCCAAGTGACAGCTCATCCTGCACTATTAGATGTTCAGAGCTGCTGCCTGCACTGAAACAGCCTCACACGGTCTGGTGAAGAACCTGGGCAAGTTTGTGGAACAGAAATCCATGAAATGTTATCAAAAAAGGCAGATCTCCAAGTACCCTTTGGAGGACAAACTGCTGACAGGTGGGAAAATATTCTGGAGAAGTATCAGTCTGGGCTTGCTCTAGTCTCAATATGAACACTGGGCTGATCCTGAAATGCACCCTATCATAACATGACACCCCGTTGCCAGTAAAGCCTGTTCTGAAGCAGGAACATCTTCAGGGAAATCAGAAATTGCACTAATAAACAGGGACAAAAAACAAATCATTTTAAACAAAGCGAATGGGTCTCAGCCTCTCTGAACATTAATTATGAAGGAAGATAAAAGATATTTCAATTCTACTTTACTGTGACTAGCAACCAACTCCAGTCTCCCTGTGATGGAGAGTCTCCCTCCTGCATGGACCACTCTGAGATCAAGGGACACCTTGGTTTTCTGGTCTGCAGGGAAAAGCCCTGGCCTTAGACCTCCAAATAGTCACAAGGCTGCTTATAAACCAGCACCATAAAATGCTATTTGTTCACATTCTCCTACAATAATATTTTCCTTGTGCAAAGCAGTTTTAAGTAATCATTTCACTGCAAAAATTCCCCTAATTTGGAAGAGAAGCTCTTTGGATCTGAATCTGATATACAAGGCACTGACTGCAGCCTTTGAAGCAGCTCAGCTTCTTAATTTCTAACTATTCCTTTCTATCAAGACATGTTTGACCATTCTTATATATTTCTTTTTTTTACATGCAGAAATCTGCAGCTATTTTGCAAGACTGGCTGGTTTTCTCCAGTGGCCTTTTGCTGTTGGAACCACAATAATTAGTACAAATTGTTTCCTTTTTTTTACAAAACAAAACACTCCAAGAAAACTAAACAGCAACAACAACTAAAATCAAACCAAACTACTTATGTCTCTCTAGCTTGGTCAACAGACAAGAGCTCAGAAATAAATATTTCTGGTTTGCCCTTTGTCTACGTGAGGAATCCAGTCCCACATCTGGTGTACAGAAATAACAAGCATGCATCTCTTTCATATGATTTTCAGGAAGGAAAGTCATTATTCTGACAACCATCCATCACATAGTAGGGCTGATCAAGGAATTAAGGTAACTAAAAAAAAAAAAACAACCCAAAAAAATCAATAAAAGTAAAAATGCTTAAAATTCTTTACAAATATCCTAACTGATTTCAGCTCAGGGTGATATATTTAGAATGAAAATACATAAAAATATTGCTGAAATACACCTTTCTTTAATCTGTGCTCCACAAACTCTCCATCTATGCCACGTGCATTGAGTGGAACTCAATTCACTCAAAATGCTTTTACAAAATGCCTATATTTTTAAGCTATGCACAATTTTTCAGAGACAAAACAAAACAAAAAGATAAATATTATTTGAAAAAAACCACTATTTTTCAGAAGTGAAAACTCACTGTATTAATACAGCACTACTAAAATTCTCAACTTAATACATATTTATTTAAAGGTCTAAAGCATATTTCAATTTGGCCAGAAGACTTTTGCACAAATACACTCCAGAATCACCTCCCCACGATTAAAGTGCATTATCGCAGAATTCAACATTTCCAATCTCTTTAAAGCAATAACATTAGCCTTGTTTTATGGCAGATGAAGTAGAGATTGCACAACACACTCCTAGGAAATCTAAACTTCAATATCTTATTCAAAACCATGTCATCACTGTGTATATCTCATTTCATAATCCTCTGAGCAACAAAAAGAAGTCTAAAAATCCCTCTGTCCACCACTTATTTACAGAGAAATGAAGAACTGCTCAGAATATTGCTGAAAAGCCTTTTTCAAGCTTTTTTTTTTCCCAGACTTTATCAGTCTAATAGAGTTCAAACTCTTTATGTTTTTTCACTAAGCTAAATGCTGATTGTATTATCTTATTAGGAAGCCAGGCACAGTAATCATAGGAAGTAACATGGGCTGAGTTACTTGATCCCTGTTTTACTTGTGCACTTTGATTGCTGAAATAAGAAATCCACCCCACAGTCCACAGAGTGATTTAAGGGACATTCATGAAAGTTTTTTTCCCATTATTATCAGTAGTTAAACTGAGAGAGGAAATGCTTATTTAAGCTAAATACACATGAAAGAGGGGGGTGGAAAAAAAAATCATGTCCATTTTCCACATTAAAATAGCTTTGTCTGGTTCAGATTTGAGAGCAAGTCATAGCTGAAATATGCACTGGGCTCTGTCAGATACAAAGCAGCCCATCAATACAGATCACTGGGATCCTTCTCTAAATCAAATCCTTTGGAGCCCCAGATCCCTGAGATTCCAGAGCTGTTGCACATCAGCAGCAGTGTGCAGCTCCCAAGGCAGGGTACACGCTCTGCACGTGCTTCAGCACCAGCCCTTTCAGGACACAGAGATGTTTGCACATGCTGGGGAAATTCTCAGCAATCAGCACAGCCAAATTGTTTCCTGAAGCTGAAATCAGAAGGATTTTTTTGGGGGTTTGATCAAAAAAAGCCCCAAATTTCAGTCTTTAAATCTGAGCGTTTAATATTTATATAAGTAGATGCTCCACTGAAGTCGTGGGTATTTTGCCTGTCTATAGGCTGAATTATAGGCAGTATTTTCACTAATAATATCTCATCTTTAATATCTCATTAGATAGAATTATCTCATGACACCAGCTAAAATATGCCACATTTTCCACAATTAACGGAGTGAATCTTTAGAAATTTCAGCACAAAATAATCCAAATTAAATATTGCTAAGCAGACCTCAGCTCAGTACTAGTGCAATTAACTGAGTGCCATAACCAACACGGGTTTGGCTTTTTTCTTGAAGTCTGAGAGTTAGCACCATAGAAACAAAACTTCACCTCAATAGAAGGTGACCTTCTAAATTACAATTGAAGTCTGCAGTGTTGTGAATGTGGCTTCCAGATGAAGCTCTGATAATAATTTTTTTTTGCTCTTTAAAAGAAACACTAAAACCAGCAGCTCGATCCACACTGGAGGCAAATAAAACAAATTATCCATAGGAAATACTAAACAAACATTCATTTTCTCTATTTAAATACAGGGTGCAAAAGTGTCTTTCATCCTAACTGCTCTTGCATCTGTGTAATAGCACAATTAATTTGTCTGCCATGGATTACTTGCATGGAAGAGAACACTTTCAAGAGAAATTAAATATGGATACAACCTTCTGGCTCAAGATGTCCCTAAACTGCAGATTGCTGAAGTGTCTCTGGGGAAAAGGCAGCACTTTGGCTTTTTTTGCAGCCTTCTGAGGCCCAGTGCTGTGCAGAGGCTGCTCTGAGCCAGTGGCCACGGCCACAAGTCACTCCAGTTCTCAGCAAGGTGACTCTGGAGTGTTTCTGTGCTCTGCATTTGTCTTGGGAGAGGGAAGGGACTGAGAGCAGCCTTTAATAAAGGGACACAGATGTTGGTGTTTATTGCACCACCTGAGCTAATTAAAATCCTTACCTTTTCTAAAAAAGAAAAGCAGCTCCCTGTAGGAATGAAAAGTGGCTTAAAAAAAACCAAAAAAAAAAAAATTACAGATGGAATAATGAAAAAAAGAAAAGATTATTTTCAGTAGAAATTATTTGGTTGTGAATTTTTTAGCACAAGTGACTATTGTGGCAGTGATGTCCAATTTGTAAGCTTGCTTTGTCTGGATTAGGACATAATGAAAGGGGTTTGTTAGACAACTTTCCTTGAAGTTACACAAAGCTTTGCAGCTCCTTCTAGCAAGAGCTTAGCTAGCATTTCAAATAGAAAAAAAAAAGGAATAAAAAATCCTGTTCAAGTTGCACAGGTGAAGCTCTGGAGATAAATATTGACATGGTGTTACAGTTGTTTTATGAATCCTCAGAAGATTAAAATCTTGTTGCAGGTTTCCCAGATGTTGCTGAGCTTTGCCATCCCCAGGGGGGATTGTGAAGGAGACCCCCAAGCCAATCCCAGTCTCCCTGAAGGGAGCTAGAGTTACACTAATCCATACTGCACTTGGAGCTGCACCTAGCCTATGGTTTTTAGTTCATGTTTCATTTTCAAGGAGCTAATTGTTTTTGTAGTGAAGTAGTTAATGAATATAATGAATATAAATTTAATGCTCCCCCCCTATATTTCAGTGAACTGCTCTTGAAACCAAAATGCCAGATAAAAGAAAAAAAACCCCACAAAACCCTTTAATCTGCACAAGGTTTAGACTCCAGTTCTTTTGTAGAGATAAAATATATCTGTTCACAGATAGGTTTCTGTGCTTACCTAACATCTAACACACATTTTCTAAAGGTCTGAGAATTTTCCATACCATCTTGATACAATTGAATAGAAGACCCATTTAGCCTAATGAGCATTAAGATTAAATCATTTACTCACAGATCAAAGGAGATTTTAATTATGTAAACGAGTTGTTCAGGAACACAAAATGTTCCATTAAGCTTCACAATTAATACATACAATATTTATGAGTTCAGACTTTTTTTCCTTGTTAAAAATTGATTGTTACATCAAAAAACAACTTTCCCTAGATGCACTGATTGAAGGAAAAATACTTTCAGCCATAAAAGTAGCAGGCATGCAAAAGATTTTACTGCCTCCCTTTCTTTCACCTCTTCTTTTTCTCCCTTTGCTTTCTTGTTGTTGTTGCTCTGAGCGTCTTGTCACCAGATGTTCATTATGTGTGCAAAAATACTGACTTGATAAAGTGAGCACAGCACGGTCACACTGTGTCACTGACTGGAACTAACTGGTCACTAACCAGTGCAAAATAAAGCACGCTCTGAAAAGCCCTCCACTGAAGCTGGTGTGTGCAACAAATTCTAGTTAAAACTTTGCATTTTATTTTTTCCCCCCTTAAAAGAACAGATAAAAGCAGCATAAAAGCAACTGCTCCAAACGAGGGTCTCATCCTGCTGTACTGGGCCAGACATTACCTTTTGGTGGCACAAAGAATGCTGCCCACGAGAGATCATTAAATCACTGTATTATTTCTAACAGGCATGATGAAAATAAATGCAAAGAAAACAAATGATGGAACGAATGCTGATAAAAAATGCAAGCTGGATTAGTTATAGAGTAATTTATTTCTACTACAAGTTCCACTTAGGAAAGCAAATCAAAAGAATGGAAGTGTGCTGACACTAAGTAATCCTGGAAAACACAGAGAACAGTTGTAGGAAAACTGATGACTGCTTAAGAGGGATGAAAAATCCATTCAAACTCTCAAGGCCAGAGGTATGCATTAGCAAAACTTTCCACGAGATTTTCTACACTTAAAGAAAATCTGAAATTAAAAAAAAAAGGAAGAAAAATATAATTGATGAGCACTTTTACTAGATGTGCTGGGGGAAAATTCTAGCAGATTACTACTGCTGATGAAGATGCATCTGAAAGCACAGGCTGCTTGCAATGGTCAGAGCTGCCAGCTCTGCTTCTGAGGCCACTCTGCATTGTTCACATTTGATTTACAAGAACCATAAAATATTTACTTTTTTTATCGTATCTGTACCACCGTGTCAGTGAAAAATTGCAACACCTTCACCGTTCTACTGGAGCAGCTGAAGCTTTCTTCCTTGGTTTTTTTTCCTTTCATATATTGGAACTCATGGTACATCAGCTCTTTCACTCAATATCATGATCTTATGATTGATCTTCTTTATTTTTGGTTAGTGTGCAACTTGAAGTTGATGCCAGAGTTATTCTAATTATAACACAGCAACAGAATGACAGAAATGTCCTGAAGCTCCATAAATAATTCAATGGCATTCAGCATTCCTTGCCATCCTAATCTCTCCCCAAATTTAGGGGCAGCTTTCAGGTATTTCCCATGGATTTACCTCTCTATTAACCAGAGCCACATCCCCCAGAGGAGTCCTTTGCCATGCTCCTGATGCCCCTGCTTTTGGATACAGATGGCTGGTGATAAAAAAGTGGGATCCACGATTTGTCTATTCACTGTCTATCAAAATAAGTGTGAATGTGAATGATCCCAATCACTTTCCTGCATGGCATATGAAATCTGATATGTTTGAGTGCCTATTTTTCCTTTTGGGAAACAAACAACTAATATGGTCAGGAAATTCTCATTACTTTTTTTTTTTCACCCCCAACACTGACTCCCCAAGAAGCTACCCCCTAAAAAGAGCCTGTCACAATAGCCATGGCAGCAACTCTGTGACAGGTTCTCTCTTCCACGAGAGGCAGAGGGGCTCCAAGGTGGAGGTAGCCAGGGAGACACACGTTGCAGGATGCTGAGCACAGAGCCAGAGCCGTGAAGTTAGCACTTGTGGGTTCACGTCTGCTCCGTGCAGCTCCTCTGAAGAGGAGAGCAAAGGGCACAGCTGTTCAGGAAGGAGCTGAAAGGAGCTCTGCCATTAAGGGAGATGATGCTACGGGTTGGATTCGATCTGCCTGATTAGGATTTTCCCCCTGGACTCGAGCTGACAGTGTCCAAGGCAGCACAGTGGCTGAAACTGGGGGCACGCTCAGCACCCCAGCGGGTTCACTTTGGTGGCAGCACGTTACCTAGAAACACAATATCTAGCCACACACATCTCTTGCCATATGCTCTACTATTTTAGAAGCATTAACTCTATATACTTAACTACTTAGACGTAGCTAAAGTAGGCAGAAGTGGGTAGAACAAGGGGAGATTTTGAATGGCTTTGGAAAAAAAAAAAAAAGTGAAATGAATTTGCTACACGTATGACAGCCATGAGAAGAGGCAGGAAAGGGAAGGTTAAGTGGATGAGATCCTAGCGGGCCTTTCAATTGCCTTAGGGCTGCCTAATGTACCAGAGACACAGGACAAAAGATGCCATCAGTGCTGCCTCATGGACTAGGTACCTCACCTTCCAAGTGCTGATATTCAAAACATGACCTTTTTTTTTTTTCCAGTTCATAAGGAATTAAAATGAACTAGCTCACAAAGTTATAGTGAGATGAGGTTTTTTCTGATATATTGGACAAAAAAATAAAATAAAAAAAAATAATTAAAATCTTTCAAAAATACCATTTAGTGTTCTCCTGGGAGGGTTGGTTGTTTTTAGAGGTATATCCATGCAGCCATAGTGACTGAAATGTGAATGCATCACAGAGCACTGGTGACATAAACCTGCCACTTTTATTGATGCCAAGTTGGGCCTTTCCCAGCACCACTGGTGTCTCTGGATCCTGAGGTCACTACGTGGGGGCTAAAGCAACAGGACAAGTGTCCTTCTGAAGCACAAAACCTCCTGACAGTCCCAAACAAAACCAGAGACCAGCACACACTCATCCTTCTCACAGGCCAGAAATTCATTTCTTCTTTTCCATATCTATCATTTACATATTCCAGTGAGGTGACAGAAGAAGGAAGGGATCTGAGCAAGAAATATGGTGATGGAGCCTCTCTTGCTGTCACTGCAAGATTATTTTCTGCAGTAGATTGTTTAGAGCTTTTCTCTGTCCACTCTCAAATGACTCCAAAAAAGCCCATCCATCAATTTTATTAGAAGATGATTCCATAGTTTAGCAGCTGCCAGCCACAAAACAAGAAAGGTTTAATTTTTTCTAAGTTTGAGACCATTTGTCTGGGAAACTCTGTGCTGTTCTAGATGCCTGTTCTTTTCTTGGTGTATAAACATTCTCCTCACATTAGCTGCAGGTATTTGTTCTTTAACCAGACCAAAAGACTTAAATGGGATATAGATGTTTTTAGTGAACAAATTTGCATTGTCTTCTTCATGGTGCAAGGACAATTAGGGGGAGAAGGAACTGAATAATATAAAATATGTAGAATATTAACAATATATGGATATATTCCTTAACTAAAGGTGTATTGATGACAAATACACTATTTGAAGATGGAAATGCAGAGAAAAGAAATCACACTGAGCCTCCATCTGAGGCAAATTCACCATTTGGGACCATCATTAACCCTTGTACAGCTGCTAGAACATGAAAGAAAACCCATTTTATCCACTGAGAGCCACCTTATCCAGGGGGAATTAAAAGAATCAAAGCTAAAAAGAGGAAGAGAAATAAAGCTACCAAGAAGATTTCCAAAATCAGAGCTGTTTACACAGAAATCTGCCATTTCTCTGAATGCATTGAGATCTGCCAGTTTACTGAATGAATCTTCATCCAGTTTTACACCGGTCTTTCCAGTTAGAGTAACAAGATTTTCATGTCATTTGCTGCTCCCTAGTGGAGATAAAACATCATTTCAAAGTTCAAAAAGGAAAAAAATAAACAACCAACCAACCCCAAAGCAAGCAAGCAAACAAACAAACACCCAAACAAAAAACCCAAAGCAAACAAAAAACTAAAAGGAGTTATTTGTGAATTTGGTGCTAATAGGAAAATTCAACTGCTTTCGAGGAACAAAAATGAAAATTTAAATAAATATGGGAACATACATTTGCTGACAACTATTTGCAACAAGAGTTTAGCATATTTAGACAGCTAAAGATTTAAAGTTATGATTTCATCTGGGGAAAAAAAGTCTTCTACATCAAAATTTTTTACTGAAAATTTACAGGTGGCATTATTTGCCTTCAGAAGAGTAGAGAACAATGCTTAATAAACCAGTATTGTGTGACAATAACTTAAAAAATCCCTCATTTCTACTGAAAAAATATTTGTAAAAATACACTTTTTGATCTTTCTGTATTTGCAACTAAAAATAGATAAGCAGCCAAACTATTTTTCCTCGTATTGTAAAAACTTGTTTTAAACAATTCAGGAATAACATCAGAAGTGAATAAATTCTGGGGCACAGCATCAGGAGAACTTGGGAACAGTTTCTTCCCCTCCAGGGTTGTCCATGCCTGTCCTGATCAAATCACATCTGTATCCAGCTGTCTCCTGATGCCCTTTTGCCAATTTATTTTAAAAGTTCTCTAGTTCCTTCTTCCTTTTTTTTTTTTTACTGTTGTTTGGGTTGCTTGGGGAATTTTTTAACCAAGATCTTCAAAGTGACAGGCTCCCAGACCCAAATGCAATTACTTGTTTTGCATTCTTGATAACTATGCTGCAAGATAATTAGAATTTCAAGTAAATATTATCAAACTTGTGACAGTCAGTCACTGTGGAGCAAACTTGAACAATAAAGGAGATTGAAAGAAATTACCACAGGCTGCTTGTGTCATCTATTTTTTTTTTTTAACTGTGTTAAAACCTGAAGTATGGAGTAAAAAAAACTAAATCAACAAAAAACCCTGAAGAAAAAAAACCACCAAAGAAAACGAAACCAGCTGAAGCCCTGTATTTGAAGGGCTAGACAAGGAGAGCAATGGGAACCTGCCTACAAGGTAGGGATGGCCATGGGTGGGAAGGGACTGGGATATTCAGGGCAGATGTTGGATGATTCCCCATCACTCCTGACTTTCTTCTGCTGCTCACTGCAGAGCACTAACTTACTCAGCTCTCTGTTCACAGGCTGTTACTGTCCCTGCTGTTCTGAGTCTTGGTTAGTTCATATTTTGTTTTCTTTTTCCTTAGAGGTTTTTCAGTCACTTTGCATTGCAATAATTTAGAAACATTTAGAATGTCAAGGGCTATTCCACCTAACACAACAGACCACAGCAAACAGCACTCTCCTGACTATAAATGAAAGGTTCATAATGAAATCAGTGAGAGTGATGCTTGCATATCAAAAACCAGAGTTTGGCTCCTGCATACTGCTTGAGTTGATGAAACATGCTTAAAAATCTGGACATTTAATAACCCTAAAAGCCTGTAGTGCAAAATGAAAAATCACAGTACAACGAGAAAAAACTTTTTTGCTTAACCTGCACAACTCTGTAAATATGAATGTCCCTGTAGTAGGTAAGAGGCTTTCTGTTTGTTTGTTATTATTCCTCCCATGGAATTGATTCACTAATTTCCTTGAGTGCAAAGACAGACTTGTTTGCATTCTCTAATAACAGCAAAAAAAGCAATAAATTATACACGAGCAGATTGCATTTATAGTATCTTCAGGCAATTGCTGCAGCATGTGCATTTCTAGCTAATTCTTCCATTAAAACCACATCAGTGTTGCCAAGTCACCTTATTCTCATATCCTTCATGTAGGTTTTGCTTTCAGAGGCAAGCAGGAGCTCTCACTGCACAGAGGCAATGCTCTTAAATATCACTGAGCTGGGAGAATCCTCCTAGGCTGTCACCCACAGTTGAGTTACACTTTAAAGGATGTTTCCCAATCATATAGAAATTCCATTTTTATAAAGAAATTCAATATAGAAATTGCCATTTTTAAGGGCATTTGGATCACCTGATTTTCAGCTGGCTTCTAAATTAAAAGAAAGAAAAATCAGAGTAACAAAGGTAACTTGATAACTAAGTTTTCACCAGCTTAAAACTTGATCTCATTTCTCATTCTCACAAAGGAGCTTGTGAGGGTTTCTCCACAGATCTGTGCAGACACCATACCTTCCAGTAACAACATCTACCTTGTTTATTGGACTCTTCAGCAGTTTTTAGAGTTTGTTGCCTGTGCAGTCATACAGAATTCAATATCTTATTTAATGTACCATGCATTTTGTTCATGGCTTTCTATTTTTTTCCCACTGGCAGTTTCAGGAATTAGTGTACTGTTGTATAGAACAAGTGCCACCAATTAGGTTAACTCTAAGCCTAAGTGAAACTTATTCAAGAACTCAAATTAAACATTCAGTAAGAAATAGTTGTGAAAAATAAGCACAAGGTTAAATAAAGTATCAAGCTGTACAAGCTGGAAGAACAGAGCTGTGTAAAACTTTGTAAAAGCCAGGAAGAGGTGAAATTTGCCAGTAGCACAACTTAGTTTTCCTTACACAATTTTGATTTGAAAGCATAGTGAGCAGCTGATAAACAGTTTTGCAAGTTTTTATTTCTTGTTTCCCTCCCTGTAAGTAACCTAATAAATCAAGGGCATCCAAATCCTCTGAGAAACCATGGCCACTGCCACCCATCAGTGTCCCAGAACCAAGCTGACCCACCCTGTACTGCTAATGACATTTACACCTACTCTAATATACCCTATTAGTGTTATATTTTGTATTTTAGTGATTACTAATTTGTTAGAGGTAGTACTTTAAAGACAGAAGTGCTTCTTTAAAAACCAGAGCCAGTATTAACACTGGTTTTACTCTTCACTGTCCAACTGGTTTGCATGCAGTACCACATGGCTTCCTCCTTTGCCCTAAATTCCTTGTGATTACTACACATGACAGGTGGTTTATTTTTCCTTTCTTAGCAAAGAAAAAGACTTGTAAAACAGTATTTCATGACCACCAGTAAATACCAATATTAAGCACAGAATGATAAAGAAACAACAACCACTCCACCCTTGAAGGAATGATCCAGCATCACTGCACCTTTTAATAAGGTTACCACTCAGGGCTCACACAAATAAAATAAAATGCTCATTTTCTGCTCTGATCCCCTTTCCAGAGGACAGAAGTGACTTCCACCTCCTTTTTGTGTCTCATGCAGAACTCCCAGTTCTCTGTATTTCACAGTCCTATTCAGAAAGCCCTTGTTTCCTGACTCAGTAGGTGATGTCAGTGCAGAGAAAGAGATAAACACACATCTCCAGGATAACAATCACACCATGGGAAGGGCCAAAGAGATCAGTGCAGTCAGAGGGAAGCTCACCTACTGTTTTGGTGCTATTGTGAACTGCTGAGGCATTTCTGTAAATAAAAATTAGTGTTTAAAAAAACCCAAACAACTGCAAATGTATCCTGAAAAGCAGCAAACTGTGTAGGTGCTGTTGGAAGTGCAGTGCACTGAAGCTGAACACAAGACTCCTCGATCTGGATGGCATCCTGGCTGCTTCAACTGCAAGGTGAAAAGATAAGAAACATGGAAATTCTTGCTCTAGCCACTAGACTGAACAAAGAGCCTCACTGGGTCACCCTGGGCATGGCAACTCCAGCCTCTCAACTGGCACTTGGCTGGGCTCTTCCTCCAGATGGCATCTTCTAGAGCACTTATTAGTCATGTCTTACACACAAACACACTTCTATTGCTTTGTTCCTGCTCAACACCATGTCCAAATGAACAATGGAGGTGAAGTTGAGTTTTGGATAGAAATTTTCCCCGTTTCAATTCCTGATCTCACTCACTGAATTAAAAGCAGCAGGTATGCAGGGACAACATAGAATATTACTAGAACCACAACATACTGGATTCAAGATCAGGCTATACAGCCTCCCTGCCCAGGAATTACATGTGCAGGAAAACGCAGGATAAATAGAATTTTTTTAAACATTATTTCTAGAGTCTTAAAGTTCATACACTTAAGAACAATTATTAAGACTGTAGAAAAAATGTTTTAAAAAATACTATTTAAAATGTATATTTGTAGAGTGGCATAACTGGCTAGAATATGGTGGAGTTAGTACTGTTAGCGGCAATTTCTCTTGTCACCAAGAGAGAAAGAATGAAATTCATCATTACACAGCAGAAAATTCCTATTAGTTAAAGCTTAGTGGACTATCAAACAATTCCCATCCCTAAATAAAACAGGAGTTGCTTTATATATTGAATATATGTTGAAAGGCATGATAAGCAATTAAAAACTCACAAGACTGCTCTAATGAAATGATAATGGCTATCAAGGGTAATAGCCAACCAGATAATAAGCAACTGAACTAATAGATCAATTAAACCTGGAGGAAAATGTGTGCTCTCAGTCACAGAGCTTGTTCCAAGAGGGGATATTCCACAGAGAACAACATTCCACAGGCTGAAGGATGAACTAGATGTTAAAACTCTCAACTCAGAAATTCAAAGGTAAGCAAAAAACAAGAAAACAAGTGTTTAAGTACATCAAGNGTCACCCTGGGCATGGCAACTCCAGCCTCTCAACTGGCACTTGGCTGGGCTCTTCCTCCAGATGGCATCTTCTAGAGCACTTATTAGTCATGTCTTACACACAAACACACTTCTATTGCTTTGTTCCTGCTCAACACCATGTCCAAATGAACAATGGAGGTGAAGTTGAGTTTTGGATAGAAATTTTCCCCGTTTCAATTCCTGATCTCACTCACTGAATTAAAAGCAGCAGGTATGCAGGGACAACATAGAATATTACTAGAACCACAACATACTGGATTCAAGATCAGGCTATACAGCCTCCCTGCCCAGGAATTACATGTGCAGGAAAACGCAGGATAAATAGAATTTTTTTAAACATTATTTCTAGAGTCTTAAAGTTCATACACTTAAGAACAATTATTAAGACTGTAGAAAAAATGTTTTAAAAAATACTATTTAAAATGTATATTTGTAGAGTGGCATAACTGGCTAGAATATGGTGGAGTTAGTACTGTTAGCGGCAATTTCTCTTGTCACCAAGAGAGAAAGAATGAAATTCATCATTACACAGCAGAAAATTCCTATTAGTTAAAGCTTAGTGGACTATCAAACAATTCCCATCCCTAAATAAAACAGGAGTTGCTTTATATATTGAATATATGTTGAAAGGCATGATAAGCAATTAAAAACTCACAAGACTGCTCTAATGAAATGATAATGGCTATCAAGGGTAATAGCCAACCAGATAATAAGCAACTGAACTAATAGATCAATTAAACCTGGAGGAAAATGTGTGCTCTCAGTCACAGAGCTTGTTCCAAGAGGGGATATTCCACAGAGAACAACATTCCACAGGCTGAAGGATGAACTAGATGTTAAAACTCTCAACTCAGAAATTCAAAGGTAAGCAAAAAACGAGAAAACAAGTGTTTAAGTACATCAAGCCAAGGAGGAGCGTGCTGCAGGAAGTATAACATTTACTTCTGACCTGCTGGGATTCAGAAGGCATTTTTAGAGAGAACAGCATCAGGTTAGGGTGTGTTTTTCCCTCTTAGCAAGGGTATCTATCATCAGCAAGCCCAAGATATGTTTGGAGTGAAGTGAACATTTAAATCCTTGGTTCCTTCCCTCCAGAAGCCTCCACCTACACGCCAGCACTCCTGTTAAGTAGCTGAAGCAAAGAGATGTACCAGTGTTTTATTTATTTTGTGTATTGCAGGCTATGGGCTGCAGTTTATCACGGTGACGGCTGAATCCATCATCCTCTACCTGCAGCTATAATAGGAGTGCTCTCAAATCAACAAGTCTTTCCTTCAGAGTAACTGAACTGTAAATTGTCCTTGACCAGTCAGACAAACAAAAACAACCTTCCCTGTTAATCTGCTGAAGACAAACAGTTCACTGTCTTTCATCCTCTGAAGAAGGATGTGGGTGGCAATGGTGGTTTATGTGTCACATCCTTCACACCATGCTGCTCTGCTTCCAGCTTCGGAAGAAAAAGATGCAGCCCAGCCCCTAACAAAAGCAAATAATCATTTGGTTCTTAGGAACATGCATGTTTTACATGAAAATTCTGTTTCCCACATTGTTAGAATATATTAAGGAATTTTTATTTTGATTTTTCTACTAGAGAGCTTGCAATAACCCAGGCATGACAGCTTAATTGTGTATCAACCCAGGGAATCTTTTCTTCTTGGGCAGGAGCAGGAAATCAGTTTCATCGAGGACAGTTACAGAATTATCTGGGATGATGTGCATACTCCATTGCTGTAATTCTTCAGATCAGCAAGATAATTTATAAAATGATGTTAAAATATTTTTTAAATATAATTTTCTATTATTATAGCATTATTTTTTACCCTATTATTTTTTTACTACCGAGTATAGGTATTTCATATTTCCTCCTCGCTTTTCGTAACTAATTTTTTGAGGTATTTTCCCAAAAAGCATTCCTGCAAGGCTCCATTACAGAAATGCTGACACACTGTGTTGCAGTATGTTACAGTATCTTGGGTTCCATCAGTCACATTTCATTACTTTTACATCACACGGCTCCATTGATGCAACCTGATGTGACATGTCACCCTGCAGTGTCAGCGACAAAACTTTGCCTGAGAAGTTCTCCTCAGAACCACTCTGTGCAGATGAAACACAGAAGAAATGACTACACCTAAACCTTTATCCATCACCACCAGCATTTCAGCTAAGGCTTGAGCACTCTGCTGACAGGGCAGCTTCAGTCCCCTGGGTGTCTGCGCACCCTCCGTGCAGCGGGTGTTGCACTAGTGCCACATCTTTATTCACAACATACAGAGGTGCCTGGGTCAACAGCTTCCTATTTATTCAAATTTATATTGACTAGCTTCAGAAGGCAAAGCTGACAAAATGATTAATTAGACTTTCTAACTCATTGGCAGCCTGCAGTTTAATGGAATTAGTAGAGCTTAAGTTCATCTTTAAATACCATGACGGTTTTAATTTTAAAAATGTCAAATTACATTTTTCAGTCGGTGCCAAATACGAGATGACTTATTCCAAACTTATGGAAAAAACAAAACTAAAGACTAAATAAGCACCACGTTTAATACAGGATTTTTTAAATGACAATTACAATGTTTAAGGAGGGATTTTTTCTTTTTTCCCACCTTGAGAAGCAGTACCCCCTGTGTAGATGGCAAGTTGAGCGAGTGGAAAGGTGTTTGGCTTTGTAGTGTTGCATGTACTCATTTCTGGGAGCTAGTAAAAGTTCTTTCAACTTGACAACTTCAACAAAAATCCTGACAAACTGCACATGGTGCAGTGAAACAGTTTCCCAGTTAGCAGCAGTGATAGCTTCTTGGTCTTTGATGCAGGAAAGTCTATGACAGGGTGCATAACTACTTCAAAGTTTCCACATCCAGCAACATTTCACATTTGCAATTTTTTATATGCAAACTCTTATTAATAAACTATTAAAATTCAAATGCAGGGTCCAACAAACCCTGCATTTTTGGGGTTTTTTTCCTCCTTACACCGATTCTAACTATTTTAAGCAAATGGCTGTTCTTTTTCATCCCCAAGTTTTCAAATTATTCAGCAGAAGAATAGATCAAGAGCACAGAAGTTGCTGGAACTCAACATAGTCTGATGCACCAAAGTTAAAATGAAAGATTTTAGCAACTGTCTCTATTACTTGTCTGAAAAAAAAAAATATAAACCTATATATAAAAATATAATTATGTGGTATCTGTGTGACTTGATATCAAATTATCCAAAAAATCCCATTTTTCCACAGGAAGCATATACCTCCCCCAAATCTGGATTCTCTTTGTACCAATGACATTCCTGACAGTTTTTGCAGCAGTGAACAATGCCCATGAAGTTCAGAATGCTTCGAGGCATAACAATCTCAGTTGTATAATAAAGAGTGGCATTTTTATGGGCTGCACCACAGACCTCACTGTATTTCAGATATGCTGAATGTAAAAAACCAGCACAACAGAGAGAACACCTCTTATTTGGCCATAAATGGAACTACGACACGTAAATATGCTTCCAAAAAACTAACAGACATTAAAGAGGCATAAAAATACAAAGATAGTATATAAATAAGATGTGAATTCAGGAAAAAAAGTGTATATATATTCAAATGTGTTATAAAAAAACCCAACTAGCTTCTCTGACTGTAGTTGGCAGGTGTACGTGTAGTGAGATATGTATCAAGCAGCAGGAAAGCCACTCCTGAGGTGTACATTGGGTATTAGAAATTCTTTCCTGAGAGAGTGGTGAGGATGCTCAGGGAGGAGGTAGAGTCACCATCCCTGGAAGGGTTTAAAAATGAGTAGATGTAGCACTTGGGGCTGTGGGCTGGTGCAGAGAGAGATGCTGAGGTGAAGGTTGGACTGGATGGTCCTGGAAGTCCTTTCCAACCATTAACTTTCTAGGATTAACTTCCGAGAATCACCGTGGTGTGTTTCTGCACAGTTCACACTCCCTTCTCAGCTATGGGAACCAAAATCTTCCCTAAATCCCATGGATGTGGGAGCAGAGCTATTCTGAAATCCTGACAGAAACCAAATGGAAAACAGAGTTGCTGTTCCAGGGGCTTGTTTCAGTGACAAGGCATTTTCTGCTACACTGATGGAATTTTAGGAGCTGGAAAAAACACTGTGCACGGAGAGAATGGAAGTAGGAGAGTCTGGTGTGGGGTGAGAGAGCAGCCAGGGTATCTCAGTGTCCTTGGTGTCTCCATGGCTTCTCAATAAGCAACACTCACACATGTAAGGAAACCAGATCCCTGGAGGTGAGATGAAATCCAACAGAAAATCTCAGCCTGGGTTTTGATCATGAACCTGGCAAATCAAGGAGGAGGAAATAAAGGAGCACGGGCAAGCCCGGCCTGTTAGCAGGGAAAGATTGGTGTATCAGTCTGAGAGAGGATCCAACAGACAGGTCTGATGGTGCTGCAGGAAGAGGTAATTTTCCACTTAAATGCATATGCATATTAACTTCTGTGGGGCTGTGCAAATGAAGAAGGCAATCTATAGGAAGCTTCAAGTAAGCATACTGAATGAGATTGAAAAGAGCCAATTCAGCATAGATGGGATACATGGCTGATCAGAGAACCATAATGAATAACAATATCCCTTTGATGTTAATTAGTTGCACTTGATAAGGCAATGCTAAGTGGGTTTACAACAGTCAAGTAAGGAAAATCAAAACCTCAATAAAGCTTGCAGAATGCTGAAAGCCAATAAGGATTGTTGGAATAAAGAATAAAACTATAATACTATCAAAGAACCCAAATTCATTGGATTATCTGAACTCCACAGTGAGAGATTTCACAAAAAAACAGAATCAGAAAGTACAATTTTGCTGGAAATGTCTACGCCTTCATTTAAAAATGGAAAAAGAAAAACAAAACCCCACCAAAAATAACCCCAAAATACAACCCCCAACAGTACCTATCAAAACAAACCCAAACCCAGCCCCCAGAAATGGAACCAGCAAACACCAGAACAACCTGCAGGGTATTTTTTTTTTCCCCTGAGATTTAAACCCTGAGATTGTAGAAAACATTTCTTAATTCGTTCATTTCTTATAAAAAAAAGTTTTAATCTTAAACATAAACCAAGTAAAAATTCAACTTAGGGTAGCAAAAGCCCACATTGCTGTTGTGTTTAAATTCCTGAGAGCTCACCACATCTGCAGTGATCATGTTTGTAGCATTAGGTTGACAAACAAAATAGGAAAGCAATCTTAGTCATTTCCTAGTCAAAAAAATAATAATAAAAATAAAAAAGAAATTAAAAAGAAAAAAATGGATCATGCTTTGATTTAGGTTCTTATCATCTGAGAGCCTTAACTTCATCTCTATGTAAGAAGATGGGGGAAATGATTTATTGTTGACTGTCATTCTTTCTGGAGATGAATAATCTTCTTCCTCAGTATTAAAGTGGCTTTCAGGCAAATCAATCAACCATAGATCATGTCATAAGACTGTCTTCTGATGTTAATAAAGCATTTGGTAATAAGGAGCTTTATGTGTTGTATTTATAGACAGAGAAATGCCATAATATCCTGTTTAAAAAGGGACAGACCTGCTGGTGCTATTGCTTTAAAATATGGCTATGTGGGTGTGAGAAAACTGAAGTTTCTTAATTCTCCAGCAGATTTTGTGTGCAAGAGAGCAACAGTTTGGTAAAATGCTTTCTCTAATGAAGGGATGGAGCTGAGGTGACAATAGTCAACTGAAGGGCAAGGCAGTGTGAGTAATGGACAGCATGGAAATTAAGGAAGGTATTTCACTTTGGAAATTAGCATTCCTATAAATCCTCATGTTCCTACAGAAAGGCCACCTTTTAGATTATAAGGGGAAAAAAAAAGAAGATGACTGTGGAATAGCACATACAGTTTAAAACTGCTGCTTCTATTGTATATATCATCAAGTGACAACATAATGGAATGTCAGGACTGAGGAACACACAATGCTGCCTGGTCTCATCCTGCACAAGCACAGGGGAATATTTTCAGGGCAGGTATTCACAGAAGTGGGTAATTTAAATTATCTATGAATTCTTTCAAGTTACTGGAAATTCATTACCTTCCTATCTCCAATAATAAGGGGGAAAAAAAATGACATTTACTGCAGAATTTAAATATTTAGAGGAATGACTGAATAATGGCTTATGGCCATCAAATTCAGTTTTGTAGTTGAGCAATGAAAGAAGAAGAAATTAGGAGTACTTCAAGAGGCTCCTGGGAAACAGAAAGAATTCACTATCTAAAATCTTAAAATTTGGATGGGAATTCTTTGCACATGTGTGCCAAATGCTTAGCCCTGCAAGCTGCTCCTAAGGAGCTGGGCAAGACATTCTAGTATTTCTTGGCTGGTTTGGCTGCTAAGGAAGAGCTGCAAGTGGTAAAAGAATTGATGCAGCAGAACTTGCCAGGGGCTGTCACCATCACAGCAAGTAACAAAAAAAGAAAAGAATTTTGAACCTTACAGGTTGAAAAATCAGATATTTAAATGATCCAAAGATTGATTTGCAGGGACAAAGAAGTGAGAAAATAGTGATCCAAGCAGCTGCTTCTGTTCTGCTCATAAAGCAGCAATATCATTGTTGGTAGTTCCAAGATGAAGAGTGTGCAGTAAAACACCAGGATGAGATGCTGGACTGGAACACTTTGGTTGGATTCGGAACAATTATGGAGAAATCAGCCCTATCACTTTTAATCTAGTCTGCTGCAATAAATTTGGGGGGGATGTTTAAGGTTAGACTTGACATTTGCTTTAGAGAAATCATTCCTTGAACTCTTAGAAATTACTAGGTGAGACCCCAGATTTTTAATCATTAATGTGAACTACTTAGAACAGCACCTCAAGGTTTAGTTTGAATAATGTAAAGTAGCAGTTCCTACAGTAATCCCTTTTTTTTTCTTCCTAGCTAAAACAGTGAAAACATCCAGCCCGACTTCTAAAGGTTCTTAGAGCTGGAGATGTGAGAACCCAAACACTGGGGTTTAATTTCACTTGGAAGTTTTGTTGCCCTGTTTTGCCTTCTAGGAAAACCCTTACTTGGCTAAAAATCTCACTGCAATAATTCCATTGTAATCAATGCTTTATTCATCTTTGCTGTTTTCTTTTCCATTTCCATTCTAGAGATCACAGTGGGGGAGGATTTAGTGGCCTCCTGTGTGTGAATTTGGGATGAAGGAGCCAGTTAGATTAGTTATCTGGTTAGACTGCTGAGTTATTTGCTCCCCTGGATTAGATTGCTGAAGTACAACCTTTACAATCTGTCACTTTTCCAGATCTTTTAAGTGCCGTTGATATCATCCTAGAAATTTCAATCACTGGAGTAGGAATAGCTTTGGAAATTATTGATGTCTATAATAAGGTAATATGTCACAGCAACAATGTCATTTTTGTATGGATTCCAGCCTGTGTAGATATTAAAGGAAATGAAATGGGAGATAAAGCAGTCAAAAAAGCTTTGCAAAATAATTCAGCAGTTGTTGAGAAAAGAGAATTTGGTCAGTCAACAAATGCAAAAGCAAAGCCACACCACTAATTCTGGCAGCTGAAGGTTAAAGAAGGGTAACTTCATTTACAGGAGAAGAATATTCTGCTTATCTGCCTAGCTACCAGAACCTATGGAAATGGCAATAAAATAGGAATAAACACCCTCTGGTTCTTGGCTGCTATGTGCCACCAGGCAGGCTAATTACACCTCCATACCAGGATGCTTTTTCTTACATGCAAGCCCCTTTCCTACTGCTCTCCTACAATTAACATTCTCTCCTGAGAATGCTTCAGTGTAAACTTATTACTAGATATTGTTCAGCAGTGCACAAAGTTTTACACTCAATTTAAAAAACCTAATATTTGTGGAAATGGACACGTTCTGATTTAAATAATTGGTATTAAATGCAAATAAAGAAGATCCAAGAAGAATGAAAAATCAGATAGTACCTTCCAGCTTGCCATTACTGGAGCTAAACTGTCTATTAAGTCATACTTGTGTATTTTTTCAATAAAAGTGTAAAATATTCTTACCATGCAGTTTGCAATATCTGCTTGCTTTAATGACATTATTATTGAGCTTTATTTTGAGTTCCTGAAAAGCCAGTGAATCAAAGGCTGACTGAAGCACTGCCAACACAATGTTTAGGGGAAAGAATGTCACCACTAAAATCTAAGTCAGAGATGACCATTCTCACTGAATGCCATATTTCAATTATAAATGTATCCCCAGCCTTATACTGGAGACCACTCCCCAGTGAGAAAATATTTGTCTGATCCTATGATCAAGAATTCTAATCCCTTATCTGAAAAAAATGTTTAAGCTTGGGAAAAAAAAAAAAAAGTCCTAAAGGCATTGAAACAACATTCAAATATTGTGCAGTTTGGAAACAAAATTCAACATTTTACTACTCTAAATTAACATGAAACAAACCAGACAGGGAGTTTATCTGTAAAACGGTATGTTTATATGTATATAACAGTGTGAGGCATTTTTATATGCATATACATATATAAGTTGGATCTATATTACACCATATTACACTATATTATGCCTGTTACATGGAGTCCCCCACAGGATGTTCCTCCAGCACCGATATCTATTTCCAATATTGTTATAAACCTAAAGAACAAGAAATACTAGAAACTGACTTGCTAGTCACACTCTTCTTTCCATTCCCATGTCATATTATTATTTACTTGCTAAAAGGTAACATGAAGCTCAGCTAGACAGGAACAGTCAGAAAACATGACTATCACTAGTGAAAAACACACTCCCAAATCAATCAATAATGATTATCAACATGCACAGAGGAACCCAAACTGAGGCAGGAGGTAGATGTTTGGAAAAACTCTTGATGGAATTTTTCAGGGTACACTCTTTGTATGCTGTTTCTTGGCAGCTCTGAGTTGCTGGGCACCCATCACTGTCCTTTCTGGTTTTGGTGGCACCCATGGATAGTGGGAGCACCATCCCTATCCAGGGGGACACACTGTTCACCCAGCCTTTAGCAGATGGGTGATGATCAGAGCTCAGGCCTCTTTCCTATCCAAGGAACAGCATGCTGAGGCAGAGACAGTGTTTAGACCAACACCATCAATAGGAAAGGAAGCTTTTTGCAGACCATGTTTGTTTTCAGAAATCACACCCTGAGAGCTGGCACCTACCCCTGCCCAAGCAGCACTTTCTGTGCCTTTATGGCAGCACCAAAGACTTTCCATCATGGAAATCTTAAGAAGACGACATCTTCCATATCTTTTTTCTTCCCTCTATCACAAGCATGCCAGTCATGTCTTACCTCCATCCACACTCAGAAAACCCACACCACTACTACATAGTGCTCCTGCAGTGCTCTGAAAACCACTTTACCTTTCCAGAGGGAGATGGGAGCTGCTGGCAGTGCTGCTCCACACAAAAGCCTGAGCCCCTCTCCCCTCCTTTTGCAGGGGAAGCACCAGTCAGTGCAAACCTGACAACTGATGGCAGGAAAGCCAAGCCAGCAAACTCCCAGGCAAACCTTTCAACACACCAGACAGTTACATCTACACCAGCCAAAGAATGAGAACTCCCAGCAAAAGTGGAAAAATCCTTATAGAATCTGGACATGGAGAGTTCAGTACTGTGCCAGTCCCCAGCTTCCACATTGGTGTGTTTTAATAGCAATTCAAATGGTAAAAAAAAGGGAGAAAAGGGAAAAGGACCGAGAAATGAAAACTTGAAAATATTTTACTACCCTCTAGTGGTGTAATGTGAGATGGCCAAGAACAGGAAAAAGTTTTAAGCTGTGCACATGTGTTCTAATCTTAAGAAGAAAGTTGTGGGGTTTTTTTTGTTTGTTTTGGTTTTTTTTTTGTTGTTTTTTTTTTTTTTTTTTACACATCCCACCGACTTCATGTCTCCCTAAAAAACTTCAGAGCTTAGAAAATGAAAACGTTTAATATTAGAAAATACATACATAACAGAACAAATAAAGAGACACATGAACATCACTCAATGTCCCATCACTAGGTCAGGCAGTAAATTCCTATCATGGCTACCAGGATGTCACATTTAAGCTTGATTTTAATCAGTTGCAGAGGTTTTTTTGTGGCATTATGTTGTGTTTATCTTCTATTTTGTGATGTTTGTTTTGTTGGTTTTCATTTAGTGTTTTTGTTTGGTTTTCGTTTTTGTTCTCTTTTCAAACGGCTAGATGAGAGCCTCAAAAACATCTTTTGATCCAACATGAAAGGCTGAAAACAGTGGACTATAGTGATGTAAATTAACTCAACTAGGACACCCAATATCAAAGGCTCTCCATCTGCACCAATATCATATCTCTAAGCCAATGCTCAGTCAGAAGGTTCCAGGGAAAAGTCTAAATTGCCAATAACTGAAATACAGGCTGACCTTACCAAATACATTCCATAAATCACTGATATCACTCTATTTTGTTAGCTGACCTTTAACAGTCTTTTATGTGGCCCCTCCACCAGTTACAACCCATCCATACTAATTCCTCATCAGATCTAGATCACTGCTAGGTAGCCACTCAGCTAGCAAACTTCCATCAGATTCTTTTGGATCTTGTCTGAAAATAAACCTTTAAACACTTCATCAAGGAGCATTAAAAAGAAAACAATACCTATGCCCTTCCCAGCATCATTAAATGTGATGGTGTCCAGAAATACACAAGGATATTTGAGATAGTCTTGCATAAAACCTGTTTGCCTTGCAGAGTTTATTAATTTATCATTAAGCTGTGCAAAAACATCTATAACAGTTTCAACCCAGGCTGTGAAATGGCCAAGAAAACAGGCCTCCTCCTCTCTGGAAAGACCATACTTCCTTCCCTCACAATGCTCCCCTGCCCCTGCTTCGGGGGATACTCCACTATTGCTCTCCTTCTGTTGAGACATATGACTACAAACCTGCTCTCTTCTCAAGCAGATAAATGTTTCAATCACAGCAAGCTATGTCTGTCAGCTGCTCATTTCCACACTCTAGTTTATTGTATATTTTTGTATTGAATTGTATTTTCACACAACATTTTTTTGGCCTTATTTTAAATGGGAAAGAAATGAAACAAACCAAACCACTGAAAAAAAACCCAGGGAAAAATCACTATTTGATTGCTATGGTGCCTTGTTTCCATTAGGAGCAGCATTTTAGCAATAGCCGAGTATCTGCACCAAGGAGCACATAAGCTAAAAGGACTTACCTCTAAGTAGCTGACAAAGACAGCTCTTCTGAGCCTGAAGTCCTTCTCTGAAGCTCTCTGGAGTTGGTCAGCCTGGAAAACAAAGGACAAATTCTCATTTTGCATCTTTGTTAATGCCCTGCTAACAGCTCCTACACTTCTGTGACTGGGCCACTGCTCACTTAGGAACATCCTTCTGCATTCCTGGCCATCACACTTCCATACTTAATAGTTATTTACAACTGATTCACTTCATCACCAGTCTTGTTACCTACTGTTGTTACCATCTCTGCTTCAAGCCTTTCATTAGGGGTATCAGACATTTTTATGTCATACTTCCTTAGCTGCTTACTGAACCCCCTCCCTCTTTCAAATATTTCTGTCTTGAACAGAAAAATTTCTTTTCAAGGGAATTCAAAGAGGTATAATATACTCCTCTGCAGAAAGACATTATGGAACTTGGAGTGTGTACCTCTAATCAACTCCCTATACAGCTCAGAATGCTGTGTGAATTAGCCACATGCAGCCAGTGACTCCCTGCAGTCTTTAATTGGTTCAAGTCCTTACAAATTTCCCATTGTTCATATTATATGCAGAGTTAACAGAAAGTTTCCTTTCTGAGCAGTTTCTGCACCAATTATACATATGAATTGGTCTGAACTATTACAATGAAATTTACTTTTTAGTGGCATGCTGCTCTCCACAAGACATGGACTGCGGAGCAGCAGTTGCTAAGTTTCCTTTATCGTATCCTAAACATCACTGCAATCCAATAACATCACAAATAACAGTGTCACACAACCAAGGCACTGTATGTTTGCAGATACTTTTTACAACTTCAGCTATTTGTAAAATACAGCTGCTAATAGAAATGAGAGACCACAGTTAATCTTCACATCTCAGAACCCATCCTTAGTCATCTTATTCCTATTGTAGTCTGTACAACAGATAAACTTTGATACTCTACAGCAATTTTACTGCCACATTTTTGCTCTTTAATCCATTTGTCCTTGTGCAAAAGACAACTATCAATTCTACCTGGCTAATATAGATGTGCTTAAGGAGAAAAAAAAGTCACTACTTTCAATTACAAGAGCAGAAGATAAACGTCAACTCATTATAGATTACTTAAAGCTTGGGTCTAAACTTACTATGAATTACCTTCTAAATCTAAATGCCAATATTGTACTTAGGTTTATTGATTTAGACACATAAAGCTATTTACCTTTCTGGGTCAGAGTTTGCTTTTCTTTTGTTAAGTAACTGGTTACCAAAGCAAAGAGAGCAGCATTGGTTTGGGATAATAGAAACAGTTGGCCTCAAGTGTCCAGCTTCATTAAGAGGTGAAAAAAGCCTGTTTTGGTTTTCAGTTTTTATAATGTGCAATGTACAGGACACTGCAACACATAGCAAACCATTTTTATCCTTCACATAATGCTTGAGTTTGAAATTCAGTGTTGAATTCAATGGAAATTCAATTCAAAACAGCACTTTGACACACACAAACAGTCAGTCCCTTGATTTAAGAGCACTCGTGGAGCTAAACAGGTTCCTCATTGTATCAGGGGTTAGAGAGACCCTCTCCAAAGCCAGTTAATTGGACACTGCATCAAAAGAGTCACTACATCAAAGACAAACCCACACAATGGGGTTCACATTTCTTCCTTGCTCTTTCCCATTCCTCCTGCAATTACCTGTTTTGCAAATTCTAAGAATCAAAAGGCTCTAAAAAGTTTTTATCTCATCATCACCCCCTCCATCCCCAATCCTCTTCAACATGATCTTGGCTACAGAAATAAAAACAGTGAAGGGTCTACCCACTGCCTTTAAAAATTCAGGGATTTTTTAGAAGCCTAGGCAAGCTAAACTAACTTTCCCGAAGCCCCACAGCCTAAAACTTGCTAATAAATCCCAACAGCAGCCACACTTTAAGCAATAAGAACTTGAGCAGCAGACAAGATAAGATCATAAATTTGAGGAAATCAACAATTAATTAATATTTTTTAAGTAAAAAAAGTCTTACCAGCAAGTCTCCTTCCTGGAGCTCAGCACAAGCCTCCATGTCCACACCCTCCCCTCAGCAAATGGCTCCCAGCTGGCAGAGAGTGGCCCAGGGGCTGCTGGGGCACAAACAGCCTCTCCTCAGCTGCGGGCGGGAAAGCTGAGGGGCTTTTATCAGGGGCTTAGTGGGAGCAGCTGTGGGGCTGCCCTGGGCTGCTCCCAGCTGCTTCCCATCAGTGGAGATGGTGGTGGCCAGGGAGAGGCTGGCTGGGGAAGGGCAAAGAGCTGCCAGTGAGGGGAAAAGTGTGAGAAAAGGTCCTGAGAAGGGCAGGGGAGGAGGAGAGGAGATGCTCCAGGCCCCGAGCAGAGATTCCCCTGCAGCCTGGCCAGGACCCTGAGCCAGAGCTGGTGTAGAGTTCCTCAGAGGAACTCTGGCAGAGGTAGAATCAGAGAATGTTTAGAGCTGGAAGGGACCTCCAAAGGTTATCTAGTGCAGCCCCCCTGCAGTGAGCAGGGACAGCCTCAACTAGAACAGGCTGCTCAGAGCCTTGGCCAACCTCACCTGGAATAGCTCCAGAGATGGTGCCCCAACCACCTCCCTGGGGAGCCTGTTCCACTGAGCCACCACCCTCAAGGTCAAGAACTTCTTCCTGATACTCAGCCTAAATCTACTCTTCTCTAATTTAAACCCATTACCCCTTGTCCTTTCACTAGAGGCCCTTGGATACAGCTCCTCTCCAGCCTTCCTGGAGCCCCTTCAGGCACTGGAAGGTGCTCTAAGATCTCCCCTGAGCCTTCTCTTCTCCAGGCTGAACAACCCTTCAGCCTGTCCTCATAGCAGAGCTGTTTCAGCTTCTGATCATCTTTGTTGCCCTTCTCTGGACCCACTCATCAGGTCCATGTCTTTCCTGTGCTGAGGTGAAAGTTTGAGGAGAAAGGAGCAGCAGAGAACTGTTGTTCCCCAAGTGCAACCCTCCCTGTTCCTCCTGCACTGCCTGGAGTGGGGGTTGGTAGAAGAGTTAGACATGAAAGAGCAAAGCTGAGCCTGGTGTGTACATGTGTGAGAGGAAGGTGGTGTTTTACATCATCTTTTTTTCACACTAAGCAGAGATATTTTAATTGGTGATAAATTAATTTTGCCCTAGCCAAGTCTGCTTTGCTCATGATGATCACTGCTAAGCCAGCTCCCTGTCATTAACTCAACCCACCAGCTTTTCCATCACATTTGTTTCCATGTCCTGTTGAGAAGAGGTGATGACACAGCACTGGGTGGGTGTCTGGCAGTCAAGTCAAGCCACCACCCTCAGCCAGGCAACTCATTTATAAGGGAGGTGGGAGATGACAGAAATCATAGAACACAGAGCTCCTACTTTCCCCCTACCTTGCCTGCTTCCTATTTCCATAAATAGCCTAGGAAAAGAGGGATGAGGAATTAATTTTCATCCCCAAGGCACCAGCTGCCATATGCTGGAGGAGATGATCTGTCAGGCAGGTCTCTGGCAGTATCTACTGTGTTTTCCCATTTTCCTTAGTCTTTGTTCACCTTTTTGCTAGAAACACCCAATGAAAAGTAAAGCAATGTACATTTGGAGGAGGACTTGGTAATATTCCAGGTATTAATTAATCATTTAAATTTATCCAACTCTTCCCCCAAAGGGCAGCACTACCCAGTATAACTGAACAGTGCTGAGGATTCTTTCCACACAGTGTCTGAATGGAACATTTGAATGAGCATCAACCAGTTTTCACCACATAACCTGAATGGCATTCAGCTTCTGAAAAATATAGAAGTGATGGTTCCAGCAGAAAACTGCTGGAGTGGTGGGTGTGGTGGAAGGGGGGTTCTGCACCTTCATGCACTCTGGGAGGTTATTTACTCTAAGCAGTAACATCTAGAGAACAGAATCACCCAAACCAGTCAAAGAGCTCCTGTGATCTGCTGTGCAGTTAATCCATTTTTGCTTTCACCTTTCCTGCAATGTCTGTTTTTACAGGAGTAGACCGGGCAAATAGCTGACAGCATAAAAAGCAATTGTGGTGCTATCCAGAAGCACACGGAATGGTCTGGTAAAGAGCACAGATGCTGAAGTGTTCCACAGCCTGTTTCAGCTTCTTGGCTTTGTACATCCTCATCTGGATTGGACTTAATAATAATTGCAAGGATAAGGGCAGGAAGGATAAAGGACAAACCTACTACACTGTATCTGAAAAAAAAGCCACAACCTTTTGATTAAAGGATGTTTTTATGTGTTCAGTGTCAGACACCGGTCACCCAGGATGGGGAGAAAAATGACTGTGCACCAGAGCTGTGTAAAGTGTTACTGAAGGACTGTCTAATTATCTATGTATTTCAAGCATTATTATTGGTGTTTCAGTGCTTTTGTAGAGAAATTCTGATCAAAACTGAACTTACATCTTCATAATCCCAGGCCATTGCTGATATTCATATTTAGAGCAGACCTCATATTCATTACTAATATAATGATATTGATAAACACAATATTGTGCTGCTCTTTTAAATATCTTTGAAAGATTTATAGGTAATTAACTCACAAATGGAATTAGACTCTAAACAAAGTCAGGGCTGTTACTTCACTCCGATAAAGTTTATCTTTACATTCTGCTTCCAAGATAGAATTTTTTTTAAAGGAAAAAAAAAAGAAGTGTAAATACTTAAAAGAGAGATACATTATCCTTATAATTTTCTTCAAATAGAGTTATCTTATACTGTATTTTATTCATCATAAAAACAGCATTAGAAAAAGCAATCTTTTCCTTGCAAATGTCTTTCTACGACTAATCACTAAGATGATGTGAAGCTTTCAGCTGCATTGGCTGTGTAATGAGTGTTTATGACACAGTCTGTATCACTCATGGTGCTCTTACATCCCAGCCCTGTCAGCGAGTTAGGAAATGATCCAGCAGAGGGACCCCGTCAGTTACAAATTAAAACCATCCAGGAATCAACCCTCGAAGTCAAACCCTCCTGGGCTTTTATGTAGGCACACAGTCCCAGGTAGTGCCTGATCAGTAAGATCACATGAGATCTTACTGAGTTCTGCTACTAGCAAGAGAGGTTGAAAACATCACCATGATTTCTCTGTGTTGATGCATTTGCAATAGAAAGATGTGTAAGGTTACTTTGGGATGCTTTAAGAATACCATTCAATGGCATGTTCTTTGGACTGGTGCCACTGTCCTCAAGTTGCTAAATAACCCTGTGTCTGTATCAGAGGTAAGGAATTAGTTCCAATGCTGCATGTTGGGAGCTGACAGCAGAGCAGGAAACAGTGCTGTGGCAAGGGCAGAAATGAACAATCAAACCTCAGCTCTTATTCAAACCTTTGGCTTCCTTAGACTTCAAACAGGATATCCATCCCAATTTGACCCCATGAAAACAACCTCAAACTGGAGCAGCACAGTAGAAATGCCTGGAGTCATAAACCATCAAAAACTCTGGAATTGAAGCCTGTCGATGCCTGGTGCTGAAACACATCTATGGAGAAAGTATGGTTGTGAAGCAAACACATCCCAAATGGATCTGTGAGTTGAGGGGAAATGTTATCAGGAGCTGCATCTTTTGCAGTCGTTGCCATGGCAGCTTACCCAGCATTGCTGTTGGGTTTCCCAGATTCATTTCTCATCTTGCAGCAACTTGCTATGTTATAACTTTCTGCTTTTTCTTCTTAGGTTCTTGTGAACTCCCAGAATACTATTTCTGTCTCCTCATAAGTGGTAAAACCTTTGTAACCAATGCTTATTCACATGTGATGTGAAAAAAAAGATGCTTCTAAAACATTCTAAAAAAAAAAAAATGGTAAGCTATGAAATTCTATTAAGGCAAATTCAGAAATGATGGTTTGTTGAGCTGTTTCCTGATGCTTTACAACTTGCTGAGGTATTTATTTCTTCTAAAATGCTGTTACAACATGGGCCAGGACATAGCTCAGGTATTACCTCAGGAGTGAAGAGTCAGTCAGGTTCCCCCCACTAAAAGTGTAACCAGGTTGTATTTTTTGGTTTGTACTAAGAAGACTCAGAGTTTTGAGACAAAAACACAGCTCTGGAGAGAAGCATTTTGTTTTACCATCACTATCAGTGTTTCATAAATTAGGTTATTTGGTGATAAAAAGCTAGTCTGGAATCTGTAAAGCCCTAACCTTTAAGGGTCTGCTCTCACTACCAGAGAAAATTCACAATCCAGTGCTCAGACAGGCTTGACAGACTTTGGGCACATCCATTAATGATGAGAGAAAAAGATCTCCTTTTCTGAGTGTACCAGTGACACCACAACAGTAGTGAGACACGAGGAAGCCATTTCCCTGCACACACATAACACTTCCACTGTGCCCTTTGTCTAAAACTCATCTCCCTCCCATCCTGTGATTGCTCAGGCTGCCTTGAAGCTTCCTTCCTTCTCTCACTGCAGTTCTTCATTCCCTCATGTTATCTTAATAACTCCATTCCTCCTTCAAACATCCATTTGCTCACATGGCCTTGCAGCACACAGTAATTATAATTTTTTTTTTCATCACTTTTGATGGACATGTAAAAAATTAGCTGGAGTTTAAAAATCATTGGAGGAAATAATTTTTTAATTAAGTATGCCAAGATGATGGAGAAGTTTATAAGTGTATCAGAATAGCAACATGGGAAATTACAGAAAACAGTTTGCAGAGAATTAGTTTATGACAGGACAACGTTGATAATTTTTCATGATAAGATTTTCATTTCGTGTTTCAACAAAAGAGACAACTTGAACATTCCAAATCAATGCTCTTCTCTATTCACAGGCTGTCTTTATCTCTAATTTTCACATTCCTAATACTTTTGGGGTTCTCCTTTTCCCAAGGACTGCTAGAAAGCAATGAAATCTGATTGTCCCTCCCAGCACTTAGATGGGAAATCTTTTTTTCCCACGTGAGCAATGTGATGATAACTGTCACAGTGAGGACAGATGGCAGATGCTAATTTCTTTCCAGTGAGTTTTTGATCACCACGTAGGGAAAGAATACAACAGCTCGTAAATTAGTTTGAAAGTCTCATTAGATGACCTGAATTTGCTGGGCAGAAAGCATATGGTGAGCAAAACTGGGAAGAAATGGTGGGTGATTACTATTCCTGTCTTCTCCACCCTGCCTACTGGACTATTTCTATGGATCTTTCTTACCTCTCACTTATAAGTCAGCAACTGTGAAGCTGAGGAATTCTAAATAGTTTATATATCAGTAGCTATGGGACTATATATATATAAGTGTATACACTCACATTTCCACCCATGTTTCTAATTCTTGAAGCTCTCCAGCACTTAATAGTGTCTAAATTCTTAGCATCTTGGGATTAGAGTCACTAGTCATTTAAAATCACTCCATTTCTGGAAAGCACAGTTAAAGAGAAAGGGTGGAAAGTATAAATTGAGAATTACTGGTCTATAAAAATACTTCTCATTTTTCAAAGGTTATGGTCTGCCTGCAGTTCATTGCTGAACACATCAGCTGTGCACGAGTGCTCAGCTCTACTGCAGGGGCAAGATGTGCCACATCTCATTTACTGAGAACTCAACTCCCAGCACAGCAGTGTGCTCAGAGACAGTGTGGAACACCAGGGTTCCTGCAGCACAGGTATGACACACTCACCTCCAAATGCACTCCAATATGGCATTTCTTCTGGGGGTTATTGCCAGTGGTAAGCATTCAGAGCACAACACTACTGACTCTCAGCAGCAGGTGGCTTCCTTTCTCCTGTGTTAAAAGTTCAAGTGCTTAGCCCTACAAGTCACCCACTCAGATCTGCAGCATCTCCTAAGTGAGGAAAAAAATTGCAAAAAAAAGACTGCTAGAAAAAAAAGATGATACTTTTTAGTCTCAAACACTTTCATGAGGAGAAAGGGAATCACCTACGGATATATGGAGGATGACCAGTAAGTAATGGCCAGAAATGACAACAAGAAGGATTTAAATAGCCCCTAAAAAGGTGAGAGTTGGTGGAGTCTCTTCTGAGAATGAATCAGAGTGAATCCATCAGTAATTACCATATGTTCACTAGATTACTCTCACCACTTACCTCAGATAATAATATCCAAAATACTACAGTAAGTGAACAGGGAGAAAGAAAGAAACATGGAAATTGGAGCTCTGAATTCACCCAGTGGAACCAGGGAATGATAAATATTTCATTCTCTTCTTTCAAATCAAAATCCTGAGATCCAATATTCTGATAATTTAACTTCTTATCCCCCTACCACTCAAACTCAACATCCAAAAGAAAGAAGCATCCAAAACATTTTAAAAGCCCCAAGAAATGGGGTTCCCACTGTTCTGTTCTTTGTTTTGTAGTATCAAACTGTGCTGATGTTACACTTGGTGCAGTATTATCTGTGCTCACCACTGACTCTAAGAGAAAAAGATTTTTTGAAAGCTCAGCTAGAGAGATGAACTTGCTGTAAATTATTTTCAATGGTATTGCTTGGCTTTTTTTTAGTATTTCAATGACATTTATTTTTCCTCAAAGCAATTTCAACTATTGCCTTACATATCTTTTATTTAATTTAAAATCAATAAAAGAATGGGCTTATACCCTTGGTATTCAAAAATGACATTTCTCCTTGTTTTTGCAGTGTACAAACCAAACAAAAATCAATATTTTATCTCTCTCCACTTGAATAAAAAGGGTAATAAAGCAGCAGACTCCCAGTGCTATATAATATTGATTACAGAGTCTTTCAAGATAAATTATTATGGTTTAAAAATAATTCTTGGTAAACCAGCACTACAGGGTTGGGGTTTTTTTTTAATCAGTTGCCACAAGAGTTTGGGGGAATATGTGCATCAGTATACGAGCTAAAATACCTGACACTGGCTGGAATGCTTTGGAAAACTCCTCAGTGGAAAATGTACCAGACCATATTTAAAAGTGAATACCTTTTATAGTTCTCCTATAGGGAAAAATGATGTTTTGTGATAAATATTCACTGCTGCCAGTCCAATACTACAGCAGTGCATGGACAATCATGTCTAGCAGCACAGATTAGCAGTCCATGGTTAGCAGCAGAGGAGAAATTTAGGAAACAAAACCAAAGGGTTATTCCAAATGCATTGCTTCTGGTTTAGAAAAAAATAACTTTACAAGATAGGCCTTTTGTGGGAATATTACAGCACAATTAAGATCTACCTTATTATTTATTAAGAATGCTGAAATTTCAGCTAAAATCAACCTTTTATATGCTCTCTTGAAATGATTAACACATTTATAAACTTAAAATTAATTCCAATATGAATGTGGATCACTCATTTGCCCAGTAAAACTCTAATGAATGATGAGCTGCTACTGAATCGTGCACACAAAAAAAGTTTAAATGTAGGAAATACGAAGTGATTACGTTATTATTCTCAGTTTATACCAGAGATTAATGAGCCTAAACAGACAACCTGGAAGTGGTGGTATATTGATGAAGACTGTTTGGTAAAATAAATGAAAGCCATTATCAAACCACCCCACTATAATTATCTTAATGTGTTTGCTGGTCTGCTCAAATGCTAATTCCCTACCTACAGTAAAGCAAAAAACATGTCACTTTACACCATGTGCCTTATCTCGAGCATTAAAAGGAAATTCTTAGTTTATGAAATCCAGCTGGAACTCCCAAGAATTGTTATTTCTTAGCTTTGCAACTATATGGTAGGAAGTTTTTCTAGCACTTCAAGGAAACTGAAGATCTCTGGAGAAGTTTGCTAATGCATTCAGTCATTCCAGCTGAAAACTGGATTCTTCCCTTTCATGGGTTATGAACTAAGTATCCTGGCTAAATAAAATGTTTCCTGGCTAAATGACTGTGATGATGGCAGAAGGTGGCCTACAGTTTCATGCTAATTACTCTCTAAACTTGGGGGTTAGGGAGTTTCTCCTGCTAATTTCTCCCAGCTGAGTGCTGTCAGTGTTTGGAGCACATCATCAACTGATTCAAGGGCATCATCAGCACTGACCTCAGGACTGGCAGCAGTGCCACAACAGTCAGAGAGGTCCCTACCATGCCAGGCAGCACCAGGCTGGTGTGCTCAGAACCTGCCTGGGCATCCTCTGACACGTCAGGCCCAGGAGGCAGAAGGAGCAGAAGATCCTTGTGCAGAGCTCCACGTTCTGCAGGCAGCCAGAGCTCAGCACCACAGCTCTGACTTTAAACTGATTGTCCTCACAGCTCGATGGACACACCATCTATGAGGAGTATTTTTCCACTTTCAAAGGGGTTATGTCACCTTTTACACAGCTCACCAGTGCTGATAAGAGGAGCAAGGAGCTGTGCAATGCTATTTTTCACTTTAGCTGACTGCAAACTAACTCCCCCAGACACACGTCACTGTGATGCTCCCAACTGCAGTGCAAAGTGCACACGTTTCCCTGACAGAAAGCTTCATGTTCTACCAACATTTCAACATTTCTCCAAGGTTTGCTCTCCACAGTGAATGTGGGTTCAATCCAGACAGAATTCCTTCAGTCAAAATCCATTTTTTACTTGTATTAAAAAATAGCCAAAAAAATTACCCTCCAAAAGGTGAGTGTTTAATAAAAGTCTTTGCTGCTTTGAGACCTAAATCTAAGCCAATGAAGGAAAGAAGAGCCAAACTGTTGACATTGCTGAAAAATAAATATTTGCATGAGAATCAACAAAATTTAGACATGTAAATTCCAATTTAAAAACTCAATAATTTCTGAAATGTAACATTAAGAAGGGACTGAAATTATTGATTTTTGATGCCCAAGCAACAGGAAGGAAAGAATTTGTCTGTTGGATTCTTCACTTTTTTCCAGTGTAACGGGATGAAAAAATTGATTTAAGTATTTACAGAAATTTTCATTCTTTATCATCACTATTGGCTTCTGACTTAAAAAATAAAGATTGAAATAATCTCCACATTTAAAGAAATGAAAAGTGAGATAGACCACATAGCCAGCTGGGCTGATTTCAAGCTATTTTCTGTTGCAAAACTCTGTTCACATAGGAAGCTTTAGAACAAAAGCTGAAAAGATTCTTCTCTCTCTAGGCTTTTAGATGTAAATTTAGGGCGAAAAAAACCAACAACAAAAGCCAGAAACAATTAGAAGTTCCAGTAAGCTTTTAAAGTCCATTTTTGTGTCTGAAAATCTTATCTTGAGCTGAGGTATCTGGCACCCTGAGCTTGATCAATGCTTAGCTGCTTTTCTGTGCTGAAAATTGCTTTGCAGAAGGCAGGAATGAAAAGTCAAGGCTCTATTTAGCTTTCTCACTTGGCTTTGTTAATCCAGGAGACATTTAAGTGAACAGATAAAAAAAAGTCAGAGGTTCAGACAGTATTCTGTCACAGTTGTGTTAAAATCAGCTGTACTTCACCCAGCACACCACTCCTACAGCCCTCACGTAGGAAACAGGGGAAAAGTGTCACAGTCTCATGGAGGAATTTAGTCATGAGTGCCAGTGCCAAAATCCATACAGCTCAGATGGTTTTGAGGGATCAAAGCTAGCTGGATAAAGTCTGATACAACTATCCTGATGGAACATGCTTCCAACCAAACTGGAAGCCTGCAGGAAAAGTGCAGTTTTCTTTCTGACACCATCCTGTTTCAGCATTTTCCAGTGTCTCCATTGTTAAAGCCAAAATTCCCACTGATTTTTCATTCAGTATTATAGGATTAAACGATTAAAATGAAATTAAAATGAAAGTTCAAATTAGTTAGCTCTGTCAGAATAGGAAGGTAACGATTTCTGGAATGATTTCTGAAATAATTACATGTGGAGAGTGGAAGATTTCCTGCAATCCTAAGCAAGGCACAGAGGGAATGGGCAGGGACGACACAATCTTGAAGCAACACGTTGTTCAGAAAGCAGAAAGTGGAGCCCTCAGGAAATGAGCCTTGGCAAAGCCCTTGTTTAATGTAGATGCTGAAGGAAGTTCAAGGGAAAACATTTATCAGAGATTTCCGTCCACAGAGGAGATTTGCTGCTTTGGGGAAAAATGCAAAGATTACTCAGCAGACCAAGGGCAAAGGAAATAGGAAATGGGCCAGAGAGTTTCTCTCAACTAATCTGTCACTGAAATGTGAGAAAACACACTGCTGGTGGCAATTCTTTTATTTGAAAGCCTTCCACAACTCAGGATCCTTTTGCAGCATTGGGCCATTATCTGAAAGTTGGCTCCTTCCAACTGAAACTTCTTAAAGGTAGGAGAGAAGGCTTCTTCTGGCTCCTATCTTGACATATCATTTGCATGTTTATTATTTGAGCCTTTGGAATAACTCATAGGAAAACCACGAGCTTATCACGGAAACAATCCATCTCTGAAGGGCTGGAGCAGTTGACTTTGCTGCTTTTTACAGCCTCAGAGAAATGAATGGTTCAGTCAAAACCTCTCTGGAGTCTCTCTAGCCAGAGCCCAGCTCTGTGAGGGGTGTCCCCTCTGCCCCCAGCCAGGGGTGGAGCAGCCCAGATGGTACCTGATGCAGAGAAGAGCAAACATCTTCCTCACAGGCACCACTAAAATCTGGGGAGAGGAAAAGACTGTGCTTTGGAATCTTGTGTTTTTCACTTGGCTCCACAGGCATTCTGTCTGAGGATGCCTTAACTACAGGTCATAGAGCTGCTTGTGTGAGTGAAAATAGATAATTATTAACATTAAACTATGGATTTTTTTGTCACAGTATCATGGGTCAAATATTAAGCTGTTGCAGAAGGGAATGTACTAACAACCCTTCCTTCAGCATAGCTTTTATTCTCCCCTTTGGTCAAAAACAACCCCCCACCTTTCCCAAAGGTAAAAAGGGATGTTAGAAATCATAGCTGCTGCAATTAGAGTCGCATTATCTCCTGGACTCTGATATCCTTGGGTTCTTATTCAACAAAATATTACTGGAATTGTAGTAATGCCCTCGCTTTGACAGAGGCTTTCCAGGCTTATCTGCAAACACAGCGGGAAGGCAAGAGAAGTACATGATATGGAATATTCACACTGTTTAATTCCAGACACCAGTGATATGAAACAAAACCCTCTAGACACCTCTGCAGAAAAGAGAGGCTCCTCCAGTGGGTGATTTAGGGCAACTAAATGAGGTCCATTGTTCTGAATGGCACTCGAAAGGCTCATGAAGCTGAGCAAAGTGACTGTGTCCTACAGTGGCTCGTATCAAGAGCACATGCAAAAATTGCAAGCCAGGGAGAAGCAATATGCTGGGGAAATAATCAGCAGGATTGCAATCTTGCTCTCAACTGGGTGCTTGTCTGCATACCTGCTCTCCTGGCTCCTTTGTTCACTGCTCCTCTCTTTTCCCTCGCACCACCTCCTGGTTTAAGCTACAGTGCTCTGTGTGCCTCACCATTTCCTTCATTTAGAACACAGAGAAATTACTTCATCAAGAAGGATTTGACTAGATAATGGGCTCAGATGCCTAACTGCTTATGAGATTTCTGAAGCAGGCTTTTCTTTCTGATACACGAGCAGGGGAAGTGGATCTTTATGAAGCGTCTCCTCAGTGAGGAAAAAATAGTTTAAAAGTCTCTCATTCATAAAACCTGGTGACAAAACTTGGTAACAGGGATGCCAAAGTGACCACAAATAAATGTGGCAGTAAACCAGTGAGAACACAACAAAACGGAGAGCTGGGCACAGTTACAGAAGCAACTTAAGCTTGGCTTGGATGCAAGAGAAAAGGACAATGAAACCACACAAATGAGTTGGGAGGTATGATCACATCCAAAAGCACTGAAGATGCCCTCAGCAGCTTTGTTTATAAGCCTGTAATTCATTATGCTTCACTTGGCAGTTGGGAAGGACTGTGAGCAGTTCCTGGCTGGAAGTCTGGGCGTGCACAGAGCCTGCAGAGCAGCGAGCTCAGCAGCCCTGGCTCTGGACTCACCCCCTGCTGCTGCCTCAACAGCAGAGCTGAGAGTCCTTGCACCCCAAATCTGCCCACTGCACACTGGGAGGGTTGTAGTCCTGGCTTCTTGTTCAGCTGAGTGCACAAGAGAGCAGGGCACAGTGTGGCCTCCTCCCAGGTGGACGCTGGCTGCAGCAAAGCAGGTCTGGAGAGTGGCACAGGGAGGAACTACCTCCAGAATGGCACAGGGAGTGAGTACCTCCAGAATGGCACAGGGAGTACCTCCAGATCTGCTCTGGAGTGCAGGCTCAACCTGACAGCCAACCTGCATCACAGCTCTGCCACACCCATAAAGGGAAAGGATGCTGAAGTCTTCTTTATACTGCACTCTTTAATAATAGATAAGTCAAATGCCTTGGAAGGAGTTAAAAAAGGCAGAAGCTAAATACATGAAGAAAATAATCCAGTTACTTCCAGGTTTCATGGTATTTATATATAATTAGCTAGTTCTATCTTTCTTTAAACACTGGGTATCTTAAAGGCACGTAGGTAGTGATGACAGCTTAGCTATTCATATGCCTCTGTCAAGTGAGAGATCAGATATTTTCTGTAGGAGAATTCATTTAATAAAACAGAACCCACACCTTGCTGGCAGTGTCAGCAAAAAGCACGACTCTTGCCAGATTCTCTTCTGTAGTAGAGCTGACCCCATTGCATCAGGTTTGGAGAAGAAGTTTGGGAATAGCAAGGGGATGAGGAGATTTGTGATCCTCTTACCCTCTCTATAAACACTGTGGGATAACTCTAAGGTTTAGGTTCAGTTGTAAGTACCACCATGCTGGTGGTTTATTTTTAAAGAGTTCCTGATTTCTACTATTAAATGTTGGTAGATACATTGTGCCACCTACTGAAAAAAACACCTCAAAATATTGCTTTTTAGTCCTACATTTAAGGAGATTTAACTGGTTTTGCTAAAATCTGAACAGCTTCAAACTGCAACAAGGACATATCATGTTTACCTACACTCAGGGCTTCACTGGCAAAAAAATAACCAATATAAACCACCTCTCAGCAAACAGTCAGTGTGAAGATAATGCATCAGTTTAACTATCTTCTGCAAATACCACATCTAATCAATCTTCAGCATTCCCAGGAGCATACTCTGAGTCAGGACAATGAGAACTGAGTAACATCTGACTAATGCTTGGGGAGCAGTGGAAATTTAACTGATCCCTGGGAAATTTCCGCTGGGAAACTGCCTGTTTGCACAGAGCTGTGCAAAGCAAGGCTCCTTGATGAAGCCTAATTGATTTAAATAATTTTTAAATTGAAATAATTTATTTTAACCTGTAGGGAGTCAAATACACCCTCTGTAAATACAGAAGGTCAAAATAGGCAGTGATGCCAGGTATGTGAAAGCACTGAATCCACAGTGGTTTCTCCATTGTGGAGAACAAGAAACAAGTTACTCCTGAGGCACAGAAACCATGGGTAAGCTCAATATAAAATACATATCTGTGATATATAGCTATTATAAAATGCCCAGTTAGTAGTCTCTTTGTAATAGTGTGCTGTCCTAAAATGGTACTAAGCAAACTACCTGAGAATATAATAGTTTATATAATAATAATAATAATAATAATAATAATAATAATAATAATAATAATAATAATAATAACTACAATAACAATAACAATAACAACAACAAAACAACAACAACAACAACAACAACAATAATAATAATAATAAAAATTCTAAAGTAATTTTTAAAGTATTAGGTGGTACAAAACTGTCCTGGCAATGACTGCTTTGCGTGGGCCCAAACTGTGCAACACTTAATTTGCACAGTTTAGCAGGGTCTACTTTGCCACAGAATATACAAGGAATCCTTAGGGTTACTCTGTGTTCAGCAGCTATATTCAAAAGTTTAATGCAATGAGTCTTCAAAACAACCAGATGAGACAGGGTTTAATTATTTGACTTAAACATCAAGAAATAAAAGGGCATCATCTAAAGTGTAAAACATCTGACTGTTCTGCTCAGAAAAGGAGCAGGATTATCCACTGCTGTTTCTTTTATGAAAATACGAAGCCTTTGCATAAAACCTTGTTTACTACATGCTGGGTAATTATCTTGTCAAATAATAAGACAGTGTCAGTTTTGTTCCATTAGCTGGCTGAAGATACTATAAATTACATGGAAAATGTCCAAGGAATAATGATATCTGCTACCACCATCCCTTGGAGGAGCTTTGGGGTTTTTTTCCTCTTGGTCTACACTAAATATTCAGTGCAGAAATTTGATACAGAAAGGCCCCTAAATGTAGCCCACAGACAGAGGTGTAAATTCCCAGGAGGGGAAATCAGCTGCATCTAAGTCTGGATGTCACATTCTGTTTACAACCAGCTCCAAGAGTATGGTGACAGCTGGAACATGATCTAGAGCAGGCTCACCAAGCATGGGATGGAAGAACTGGGGTGTCTCTGGCTTTCTCTTACTAAAGAATTTATCTGTGCATCTGTGATGGCAGCAGAGTCAAGCTGACTGTCATTTTTCCCTGCATGCAAATCCACCCCAGCACCTTCTCCTGGAGTGCATACTACAAATAATTCTGTACTAAAAATACCCTGCAAATTTATGCACCAAAATAAAAAAAAAGTCTCTTAAAGCAACAGTCTGCTTAGTTTTGATGAAACTCTAGGAATTTTAAATATGTGAGATGCTCTGAACTGAGCAGTGGGCTGATTTTACACTGGAACTCAGAGATGGTAAATGCTGGACCAGTACAAATAAAAGCAGCAGATACAACATGAGTAAAGCATTTTCAAGGCTCTTTCTAAACTTTGCTCTTAAACAATAATATTATTCATAACTGAGTGGATTCAAAAGTCACTGAGAAAGGGACAAACCTTGCAGGTCCTGTTTCTCAGGGGAGCCCTGGACTGTCACAGTGCATTTCATGGATCTTTGCTATTTCATGTGTAACAATTGAGGATTACGGAATAATTCAGGCTAGAGGAGTCCTCTGGACATCCTAGTCCATCCAACCCAACCTTCCTGTCAAAGCAGGGCCAGCTATGAAACAATAGCTGACCTGAAATGTTACTAAGAGATAGAAAGACATGAAAACAGCAAAAAAATGCTTCAGAATAAAGTAAGATTCTAAAAACTTTTACATTACAACCCAACCCTCTCTTCCAATTCCAACTTTTGCCTTTTTTATGAGCTGAAAATCATGATGATACATCTGTTTATTTCCTTTCCCCTAACTATTTGGTTTCACTAGTTCCTAGTACAACACTTGCAGAGGGGTGGAGAGCTGGGACAGACCCAACGTGTTCTGCACTCTTCACTCCTGACCAGCAACTCTTGAAGCCAGTGGAGATGCTGAAATGATTGGCAATGAGTACATAGGTGACAGTGTTAGCAAGAAAAAATACTGTGAAATTGAGCAGAGGTAGAAAACGTGTAAGCAGTAATTCTACATAACCCTGGAAATGACTGCAGGCTTGTTTTGAACCCTGAGTGCTTTGTCAGAAATTCTGTTATTTGCTGACAGCAATATTTTTCTACCATCTGGAGCACAGCATTTATTATTCAGCTTTTACTCAGTTATTCTTATTGTGAGTTTTTCTAAGTTATTCATATTTGGTTGTTTATTCATCTTGTGTGGATTACAGTCTTTCACTAAATGTTAAGGAAGAATTTGAATATTTCACTTCGTTTCTTAAATACTTATCCAGTACAAAACCTCTATTAAAGAAAGAAAAAACTGCATGGCTTTAGAGACCAGCAGATCAAAGCTGCCTGTGAAAAGGAAGGGTGTCTTAATAAGAGAATGGAGATTGCTTTCCAAAGGCCACTATTAATCCTTTCATATAAAATTCATATATGGAAGTAAAGTCGGGTCATTTTTCAAATGAGATATTTCAGAAATTAAGTTATAAAGTCTAACGAGTATTTGTCTAAAAATACTAAGCACATGACCATGACAAGCTTTAAACTGGGTTCCTTTAAATTCTAATGCATTATGGAGAATTATTGGAGATAGCCAGAAAAAAGGGGCATGAAAATGAATGGAATATTGGTGACACAGCTTGATGGCAGATACATTTAATATACCAACCTGAAATACTTTTTGACCTCTGGCTTCACTGCCCTAGAAAAGCTGGACACACACTCAGCTCTCTACCTCTGCATGGTGCAAAGACTCACTTCTTTGGTCACAAACATTTTCAAGGCTTACACAAAAATACATAATGGTAGAACTGGAATCCATTTTCTATCTGCATTTCCATTCCCAGTAACATAAAATCTGCTGCAAGAGATGAGATCAAATACCTAGGCCATGCCCTGCTGTAACCTACTGAAAACACTAAATGCTTTAACAGCAGGTTAGCAAAAAATATGCTTGGCTCTTGGATATTTATTCTCATCTTCAAAGTGATTTGTTTTTTTTAAAAGCCATTAAGAGATCTTTAGCAAGACTAAGGCTGCTTGTAGCATAAAATATATTTGACTAGGCTTCTAAAACCAATGCTATTCTTGCATAAAATAATGTCTTTTTCAGTGACTATGTACCGTAAAAAACTAAAGATCAAGCATAAAATGAGGAAAAAGAAACAGGCTTGTAATCTCTGCAGTAAATACAAGATTTGACTGTAACTACTGCGTGAGTTTCTGCTCACATTTTCTGTCCTATTAGATGCTGCAAGTAATAAAAAGGATAAAAATACAGCTGTGTTTCCTTGTTCACCAAAGGACAGAAGTAGAAGGAATCTATTGTATATGAATTTTTCTTCCTTGTTATCATTTAGAGCTTGATAAGATTTCATGAAAAGGAAGATATTTAAATCCTGTATAACTTAAACAGGTACTGAAAATTATTTTGCTGATAGCTGTTGGTGAACTGCTGAAAGAGAATTAGCTTTCAAGAGGAATCAAACATTTGGAGGTCTTATCTGGAATTGTGAGAAATAAGAAGTCAGGCTTTCACAGCACACGCAGATTTCCCCTCCATGTAAACATCTCACTGATGCTTCTTTTAAATATATTTTTGCCTGAAGCATATTTCCCAGATAAGAACTAATAATTACACATCTTTCATCTGTTTGGCTCAGCTGCTCCCAGAGTTAATTTCTCCTTCAGGATTCCAAGCCACTGCCAGCACTGCTCAGGCTGTGAGGAGCGCTAAGTCACCACGGAGTTATAAATGCTACAGCTCTATTTATGAGACACCGGTAGGGTTGTTATTATTATTGTTGTGTTGTAGCAGGCAAAGAGCTGGCTTGTGTTTAAGTGGATTTGTTCAGTTTAGAAAGCTCATTGTTAGGAAACAAGTCACTTGAATGTCTCGGTGAAGCATCGCGGGGAGCCAGGCGGCGGCAGAACGCTTAGGAACCGTTACCCTGCGTCCCTTGGTCCCCCTCATCTCATCCCTGCCCTGCTCTGAGGGTTCATTATCATCTCCCAGAATTAATGTGCTCCGTTCTGCTGAACACACAGCACAATGTGCTGAACACAAAGCTCAGTGAGCAGCTCATAAATCCAGCCTTTCAGCTGCTGCAGTGCAAACACAACCCGCCCGTCCCCTCGTCCTTGCTTTGGCAAAGGCTGCTCGGCAGCAGAGCAACGATCGCCTCCGTCCTCACCCTGCTCCCTGGAGATCCCAGCCCTGCAACGTGCTCCAGCTTTGCTCTAAGCTCTCTGGGCCCCTGTGCTGCCTCCAGCCCAGCCTGTTGTTAAAAGCCAAGCAGAAGTCTCTGTCTCTTTGCTCCAGTTGACCTTTGTGTTTTGGAAGGTGCTTCTGCACGAGGTTCCTCTCTCTGGCAGCTCCTCACAGCCTCTTCGCAAAGATTTTCTACTGCCTCCAATTTTTTTCTCAGCCCCTTGGTAGATTTATTTCTGAATTGATGACATTAGGATGTAATACGGACACAATCAACAAGAAAAGTTTCATTAAAAAGACCACCAAATCTTCTAGAACAAGCATTCCTATTGTGGTAAAATAAAGTAGAAACCTAGCAACAGCTTCTCTATCCTCTGTTATCCATCCACCACTGTGCTCTTGAACTCACATCAATTAACCTCAAACATGTGACAACAGGACACTCTTTTGTGAGATACATGATTTTTGTAATATAACTGCAATAGTTTTGGGGAAAAAAATGCAATATATCTCTATTTTACTTACATGAGGTTCTAGAAATTAAGGCAAGCGTTTGAATTTGTTCCAAAGGCACTGGTATTATCAAAACAAATTGTATTATATATTTGTATTGTTTACACAAATATTTTAAACAAATTTTATTTAACTCAATATCTCAGAAAATAATCTGTTCATGGACAGAAAGTCTGATATTTTCTGTTCCTAACTTAAAGCCATTTAGGAATACTTCAGTCTGGGAACAGGTCTGGCAATGGACCCATCAATATTTCTCCTCAAAATTAGGAATTGGATGGGTTAAAGGAATGGGCCAGACCAGAACTCTGAAAGCAAGAAGGAGAATTGGTTGGGGCTGGAAACTGCTTCTGGAATGAGGTCCAGATGAAAACTGGCAAATCCATGTCCTGCAAGCTGGGAGCTGCAAACCAAGGTCCCTCCTGAAGGATCTGTTAATGATTTCAGCAACTAGCCTTAGGATCCTGAAATCACTTGAAATTGGATCTCTTTCCACCACAGAGCAGATGAATGGTTTGCAGCAGCACAGATACTTCTAGACCCCTTCCTTAATTTGCATAAAGCAATAATTATTCTCCAAGAACACATTGGTGGCAATCCAATTAACCAAAATCAACACAGCATTTACATCGGCATTTGTTTTGCTAAACAAAATGTTGCTGCAGACAATGCTTTTGGAATAAATTGTTATTTGTTTTTTGGGTTTTTTTATGGATGGCATGAGTTGGCCTGAGAGCTTGATTATCATTCAGGATTTTAATTACAGCCATAGCAACCATTGCTTGCAAATTCCAACAATAGCTGTCAAGTTTTTTAGCCTTAATCACTCTTCCCTCGCTGTAGGCAATATATAGATATTTAAGTATTTATTGTTTAAACAGCCATGCACCCTTCAGTGTGGAAAATCCCTTGAGAAGATCAATAAAATCTTAACCCTAATGGGCTTGACCGAGGCCAAGGAGCAGATAAACTACAGGTGATACTCAGCACAAAACCAGTGTGATATGAAAAACTAAATTTCACCTTCAAACCTCTCATGGTAAAAATACTGCCTCTAAAATGTCCTTTTTTAAGCTCTATAGAGGATTAATGGTTTTCTGCTCCTGAAAAGCAACAAAAGCCCCTCTCTGTCTTAGGCAAAAACCTGGAACATTTCACAGCCATGTGCTGTTTTCAAGTCCTTTAAATGTCTTTCTTTTGTTGGCAGCCATAATGAGAATAATTTTCAATACTGTTTGTTCTATATGAAAAACTGCTGAAGTTTAATATTCTCCCCTGAAAGTACATTCATAATTAATTTTCTGCCAGTTGATACATTTTAAGAGTGCTTACAGCATTAATCTTTGGACTCAAGCTGGAAGTCGTAAAAAAATAACAGGAATTCTTGCACTAGTACTTTGAGTTATTTCATTTGCCATCCTATTTCATTTGGTTCTGTTGGCTTGAACAATATCAATGTAACTAGAAAATTAATATAATATCTCTGAAGTCAAGGAGGGAGGACTGAAAAAAAAAACCCAACCCTCATATCTCCTTTCTCTGTTGTTTTTTAACTGAAATATGACACATTTGTTCCTTTTGTATAAATTTTCCAGCTTGTGTGCAGATCTTTATGCTTGATCTAATTATTTTTTTCCCAGAGTATGCATTTATAAAATATACACAGCTCACATGCTGAGGTCTCTGAAGAACTACAGGTTCTTTTTAATACAAGAACTCAACATGCAGGTTGTTATGTTTTATTTGGTTGTTAAATCAATAGCTCTGCTCAGTGAAATCAGCCTCAAGTTTCTCTTTTCACTGTAATTTTCAGCCTGAAAGTAGACAGAAATGCAAGACTCATTGCCTTCTGTTCTTACCCTACTGCTGGGTTGGTTTGGCTGATCCTGGCCTGGTTTAGAGTTTTGTTTTACCCAAATGTGTGTTCAAACTACTGAACAACTCCAATTGTCTCATCTTTCTTTAAGCCTGTGGTAATCTGACTTGGCCCTGACTTTGCCATCCTGCTACTCAGCATCAGCAGGGAATGTCCACCACAAATGGCTAAAATCATTTTCCCAATAGTTAGAAATGGGCTGGACAGCCAAGGTCCAAGTGCAAAGTCTTACACAGCCCTACTAATAATTAGTTTAAACAGCCCTTTTAGCTCTACCTCCTGTTACCCACTTTAGCCCATGATTTATCCACTCATGCACCTTCTTTCTTACTTCACTGCTGTAATTTCCTTAAACCATCTGATGATGTTTTCATGAAACTCTGGATGAAAGTCAAAAGCATTTTAGGAATCTGTGTAGCTGCATAAACAGGACCTTGCTTGCTGAAGCCATCAGAAAACTCTTATTTTGGGTCATCATTTCCCCTTTTCCCAAGAGAACAATTTATCCCTGTGTGTCTTAATTCTATTTTTAGAATACTGTCAAAATCATGGAATACATAGGCCTGTATTTCCCCAAATATAAAAGGTCTCATGAAAAAAGTCAAGCCTAACTGTGAGAGTATGAGAGATGATGACCCTGGCATCTAGATACTTTCCAGGACTACAGAAAGCCAAGAAGTTGGTTTTGGTGCTATGATGCCACATGTGGGACAAAAGGCTGTGATTTATTGACTACAGGGTGAATTGGGGATCATCTTAGAACAGCCAAAGAGCCAAACCAAATAGAGCTGCTTTTGTTCTGGGCTCTTTAAGCAAGCTGGGCTGTCCTCCACTCCCCAGCTAGGAGGTTAACATTAATTTTATCTCTTCCAGCTTTGTCCCTTTCTTTCAACTGCCATTTCTATAAGCACTCAGAAGTAATTTTTAATTTCCTTTATTAGTCATCTTTCCTAAATATAAATTAATGTCGTTTTTTGTTAGCAATTACTTTTGAAGAAATCAATATCATTTATATTTTCACTCCAAGTCATTTTATTGTATTTTAAAATGCCAAAACTTCTACCAGGACTAACTGCTCTGTAATTAGATCACTTCTAAACTATCAGCATTCATGAGTGCAAACAGGCACTGGTACAGCCATCACAGTTCTAAGTGCTGATGCTTTTGCTAGTATCTGGTTAGCAAACCTGTTTCCTTTGGTCATAGGAAGTGCTAATCTAGGAAGATAATGACAAAACATCTCATGTTGACATTCTCTGGCATGGGGGCATTCAAACATACCTGTTCAAATCAGAAGAGGAACAGAAGAACCCAGCACAATCATATTTCCATTTCTCTTTTGACTTCAGTGTGAACAGGGTTAGGTTCTAGCAGGTGACTATTAAAGAGCTGATGGGCAGAGGTGCTCTCTTCATTGAGATCAAACTATTTCTACTGAAATCCAAAACCTGCTTCTTCTAATTCAAACCAATATTTAACTTTTGTACCTTCAGCCAGTTCTCCCTCTGTGATGAGTGCAAAGGAAAGACAGTTTACATATGTAATTGAATTAACACAAAATCCTCATCAAATAAAGAATTACCTTTAGTCAGACTTCAGAAGAGAAGCCCTTGGTAGAAATGCAAAGAGAGCAAGTGGAACAGTGGCTCTGAAGTACGTGAGGTTCTCACTCCAAGTGCTGTTTTCTCACAGATCTGAAGCTCAGGATTCTCTGCCATAGATGTCTGACACATATCTGCACAAATCCTGCTCTGATACGATGGATCCCAGTTATAACCTTTTCATTTTAATTGGAAACATGATCCTGAAGAAAAAAAAAAGCAACAAAAACCTCCCTTTTATCATGAAGGTTTTGCCAAGACTGTGATGTTTCTTTGAGCATTTATTATTGAAATTGAATAGCCTACAGATGCATCATAATGAACAGGAGCTACATCCAATTTATCTCCAAGCTGCCCAATGAGGTGACATGGAAAGCCTGGAATTTTAAGTTGTATAAAATTATCTTTCTTACTGAGCTCTAAGGTATGAAAGAGTTCGTGTTTTGACAGCTTATTTAACAGGCTTTGCTAACTTCACAGGCAGTTTTTATCTCTGGCCATAAAGCAATGTAACTGCAGTCAACCAGTTCCAGAAGAAAGAAAATGACTGAAATAATGATACAAGGAATAGTCAAAATGCACACGCTATAAAAAGCAAGGAAAAAAAGCTATCTTCTACCATCAAATAAATCAGCTCAAGTCCATGCTTTTCTTTTCTTTCTGCAACAGCTCTACCATTCAATGCAATTTGCAGACCATTCTTGTTATTCTAAGGCACATACCGTGACTGTGTCACAATTTTCCTGTCTAATTAACCAGAAACAGCTTTCTGAGCCCCATCCAAAGGGGCAGGCAGCCTGGCTAACAGGCTTTCTCTCTGAAACAGCCTTTGAGCTATTCTCACGTGGCCAAGCATCTCCCTTCTCTCTCTGCATTTCTTGTTCTTGAGAATTCCCCTTTAACCCTCAGTTCAGGATTTCACAGAGGCTCGAAGGGCAACCAGGAACATTTTTTTTGGTGGAGTTTTGTGTTCTATGTGTGATTTCAACGGGAGATTTAAGTTTGAGGAAGGAAAAAAGAAAGGACTTGACCAGAAAAACTAGTCTGTAGCCAAAAAAAGTCTGTTTCCACAGTGCAAAAGGCAGTAGTCAATAAATATTATTTAAAAGTAGGGGATAAATACAGAGCTATTTCCAGCAGATAAACAGCATATGAATGTCAATGAGAAGTCGTTGCTCAAAGCTCTGATACTGCTCAATTAGCCTGTGCAGTTTGATTTTCTCTTTAAAAATATGACTTTATGAGAATTTTTCCTGAATGTTTGATGCAAAAATAACGATTTGTTGTATTTTTAAAGGTATTTCTATGCTTATCTTCTTTAAGATGTGATGAGAAGTTTAATTACTGTAGAGAGTTCACATGATGTAGGGATTGTTGAGGAAAAACAAGGGAAAAATATGTGTGGCCCATTTACTGCTTTAAAACTGAATTTCCCTACAAATGTAAACTGCTGCTTTGTACATGATGACACTTCTGGAAGAGCTGAGTAGCTTTCATTAATATATTAAAGAGACCAGAACTTTCCAACTGGGTGTTTTTCAATCTGTCCTCCAGGAAGGAAGAATGTGATATTCAGAACACACCAAACATAACATCCATGTTTGCAGGGAGAGAGCCCAGAAACATTCTCATTGGGAACCAGAGGAGAATAGGAAAAAAGAAGTGCCCGTGCCTGCTTTTCACACAAAAATAAGTGGTTGAAGTATTTCTCTGTGCTGTTCCCAGCCTGATGCTAAATCATCTTCCTAGGAAAGGGCTGTGCAGTGTCCTCAGGGGTTGGAACCATCAGATGACAAAGTGCTCTGGGTAGAGCACCACACAACCAGCAGCATGGAGCTTGTGCTGGAGAGGAAAGGGGCCTTCTCCACATTTGCCTGATCATTACTTAATGAAAAGCACACTCTTGAAATATGCATTTTTTTTTTCTTTGTATTTATTCCTTTGCTGGGAACCTACCAGCACTTCCAAGAGAGGTGTCCTATCCATCAGAAAACTGCACTTTTCAGTTACACTGTTTCCCTGGCTGATTATTTTCAGCAGTGGAACTGTTTTAATTGGAAGACATCTGAGACCAAACATAATCATAGGTACAAAGTACTTTTGTAGGAGAAGAGAAATTAGGAATTCCAACTGATTACCAACTCAAGGCAGTGACTAATTACATAGAGTCTTAAATGATGCATCCAAGAAAACAGTCTGACATGTGAACCAAAGAGCTCAGCTGGTAAAAGTCTCTCTTAGCTGCTGCTCCATCTGATGAAAGGCCTGTTCTGAAGCCCAAATAATATTTAACAACAAAAGACTCTCTGAAGTGAGGCTGATAACAGCTTCCAAGAGAATGTCTGGCTTCGTGGAGAAATGAGATAGAAGGGCAAGCCACATTCACTCACTATAAATTAGCAAAGCAGGATGGAATGGCAAAGGTGGCTGGGTTGTTTTTTTCAGATATAACGACATTTCCGTGCTGTAGAGCTTCAGAAAACTTAAAAGAGATGAAATAGTTAATCAATTTGCAAGAAAAAAAAAATAAATATGTTGATGTTTCTTAGTTAATCAATTCCTTTTCCAAATTAAAATAGATTTTTCTTTAAACTGAGAATCAATGTATCATACAAAAGTACTGCAAGTTCTAACAACATGGTAGGTTTGTGCAACTGTCACAGAAAAAAACAGATCAGATTCCAAAGCTTAACTTTAATTCACATCTTTAGTGCAATTTCCATGTAAAAAAATTAGTATCGTTGAGCAGAGTAAAATTTACTCATTAAATACCCTCAGGAATGAGAAGCTTGGGAAATAACTGAGACTATTATAAAAAACTACAAAGAAATAATATGGAATCATTCCTACTACTGAGCACCACTGTTCAAATCCCTCTGCAGCCATTGCCATACTTTGTGCAAGTGTGCTAATGAACTTGTGTACAAATGTTAATTAGAAATTTGTTGTAAGTTTTAAGAACAGAAAGTGCTTAATGAGCTCTGAAAACACTCTGCTCTTAGCCTGACTTCCTGAGGATTGCCCAGTGCAGCTGCAGGAGGATCCCTGCTACAGCTCCAGTTTGGATCACCCTGCTCATGCTCCCAGGCCTCAAGTTTGGGTGTCAGTTGAACTGTCACCTACAGTTATAGTGGCTCTGCCTGAAAACCACTGTACACAGACTTCCAAAATATCCATGCCAGTGCTAGGAAATACCTTTGTCACTACCCCAGTTCTTACAGGAGGCATCACCCACTTGAGTACCAGTCACCTCCTCCAAGCTGAGGTCAGCAAATCACTGTGACTCAGACAGCTCCCCACTGACAGCTCTGGGCCAGCTCCAACAGGGACTGGCTCCTGTTGACCCAGGAGAAATACAATTTAAATGAAGCTGTATTATTAATTCAATTTTTTTAACTAAATACAAGTTTTTCCAGCAGCATTTCACATAAAGCAAGCCCAGCTTGACCACTGCATGTGTGCTCAGCACAGCTTCTGGGCAGCATCCCTGCATTGCCATGCAAGAGAGGATTTCCCCTGGCTGGTCCCATGAGTGTTCATTACTCCACTAATTCCACTGAAGATACAAGTCAGATAGCTACCAGATCCAAAGTCTTGTCTACAATTAATTAAGCTGTGGAGGGGATGTTAATTGCTGTGTTCAATGTGCTCAGCAGCCTATCCCCACTTCTGCTCATGGTGCTCACTAGTACTGGTGTAACCAGCCAAGATCACCACGAAAGGGCTTCAGCTGCAACTAAAAAAAGCTTTTATTTCCTAGGCTTTTTTTTTGTTAGAAATTATCTGGATTTTTTTTTAAACCAAAGTAATTAAAAAATACTACAAATCCCTGAAATCACTTCATGTATTTCTATCACTTTCTCACTACAGACATTAAAATGTGGAGATGGGAAGCATTAACTGCAGGTTTTGTTCACTTATTTGCAGCACAAACCAGTCACTCTGCTCCAATCCTCTCTAGCTGTGGTTTTCCTAGGAAAATTGGTGCCTGCCTGCTGTATAACCTGGCCTATGGTAATAACAATGCTTTGCAGTTACACTTGCTTACATTCTGGAAAGAAATCTCTGGGGGAAAAAAAACCCAAAACAACAACAGACTATTTTTGATGATATAAAGAAAGAGAATTTCAATTCTAATAATAAAAATATATAGATCATGTCTATATTTGGATGTAAAAATATTTTAAGTGAAAGAATAAGTTTAAATTCTATTTAAGAGCACTGTGTTGGTAAGTTTCTGCATGTTCTCTGCCTTGAATGTTCTCTCCCCCAGAGCAGCAGTGGCATTTACAGAAATCTGAACAGATCAGTGTGTGCTGCCCAACATGTTAACACAGAAACAGGTCCAAATCCAATGGACTTCTGAAGATTGCACGGAGAGAAAAGCCCAGCAAATATCATTTGTGATTTTAAACAGTGGTGATATATGTCCAAAAAACGTTAAAATACTGCTGTACTTTTTCCATCTGCTTCCATAGTGTATATATTCCTTTACAGATGCATTTAATTGACTGGAACAATTCTACTTGGCTTCAGTGGTTTCATCATTTGTCACAACCACCTCGCTAGCTGTTGAGGAGACAGACTTCTTCCCCACACTGCCAAAACAATCCTATGAAATATGGTTTGCTTTAATTAAAGTATAATTAATGCCTTGAATTTTAATTACTTCTGCTGTGATCTGGAGATGAAAATATTCTTCTGCCAGAAGAATACATTGAATATGAGNCCAAGAGAATGTCTGGCTTCGTGGAGAAATGAGATAGAAGGGCAAGCCACATTCACTCACTATAAATTAGCAAAGCAGGATGGAATGGCAAAGGTGGCTGGGTTGTTTTTTTCAGATATAACGACATTTCCGTGCTGTAGAGCTTCAGAAAACTTAAAAGAGATGAAATAGTTAATCAATTTGCAAGAAAAAAAAAATAAATATGTTGATGTTTCTTAGTTAATCAATTCCTTTTCCAAATTAAAATAGATTTTTCTTTAAACTGAGAATCAATGTATCATACAAAAGTACTGCAAGTTCTAACAACATGGTAGGTTTGTGCAACTGTCACAGAAAAAAACAGATCAGATTCCAAAGCTTAACTTTAATTCACATCTTTAGTGCAATTTCCATGTAAAAAAATTAGTATCGTTGAGCAGAGTAAAATTTACTCATTAAATACCCTCAGGAATGAGAAGCTTGGGAAATAACTGAGACTATTATAAAAAACTACAAAGAAATAATATGGAATCATTCCTACTACTGAGCACCACTGTTCAAATCCCTCTGCAGCCATTGCCATACTTTGTGCAAGTGTGCTAATGAACTTGTGTACAAATGTTAATTAGAAATTTGTTGTAAGTTTTAAGAACAGAAAGTGCTTAATGAGCTCTGAAAACACTCTGCTCTTAGCCTGACTTCCTGAGGATTGCCCAGTGCAGCTGCAGGAGGATCCCTGCTACAGCTCCAGTTTGGATCACCCTGCTCATGCTCCCAGGCCTCAAGTTTGGGTGTCAGTTGAACTGTCACCTACAGTTATAGTGGCTCTGCCTGAAAACCACTGTACACAGACTTCCAAAATATCCATGCCAGTGCTAGGAAATACCTTTGTCACTACCCCAGTTCTTACAGGAGGCATCACCCACTTGAGTACCAGTCACCTCCTCCAAGCTGAGGTCAGCAAATCACTGTGACTCAGACAGCTCCCCACTGACAGCTCTGGGCCAGCTCCAACAGGGACTGGCTCCTGTTGACCCAGGAGAAATACAATTTAAATGAAGCTGTATTATTAATTCAATTTTTTTAACTAAATACAAGTTTTTCCAGCAGCATTTCACATAAAGCAAGCCCAGCTTGACCACTGCATGTGTGCTCAGCACAGCTTCTGGGCAGCATCCCTGCATTGCCATGCAAGAGAGGATTTCCCCTGGCTGGTCCCATGAGTGTTCATTACTCCACTAATTCCACTGAAGATACAAGTCAGATAGCTACCAGATCCAAAGTCTTGTCTACAATTAATTAAGCTGTGGAGGGGATGTTAATTGCTGTGTTCAATGTGCTCAGCAGCCTATCCCCACTTCTGCTCATGGTGCTCACTAGTACTGGTGTAACCAGCCAAGATCACCACGAAAGGGCTTCAGCTGCAACTAAAAAAAGCTTTTATTTCCTAGGCTTTTTTTTTGTTAGAAATTATCTGGATTTTTTTTTAAACCAAAGTAATTAAAAAATACTACAAATCCCAGAAATCACTTCATGTATTTCTATCACTTTCTCACTACAGACATTAAAATGTGGAGATGGGAAGCATTAACTGCAGGTTTTGTTCACTTATTTGCAGCACAAACCAGTCACTCTGCTCCAATCCTCTCTAGCTGTGGTTTTCCTAGGAAAATTGGTGCCTGCCTGCTGTATAACCTGGCCTATGGTAATAACAATGCTTTGCAGTTACACTTGCTTACATTCTGGAAAGAAATCTCTGGGGGAAAAAAAACCCAAAACAACAACAGACTATTTTTGATGATATAAAGAAAGAGAATTTCAATTCTAATAATAAAAATATATAGATCATGTCTATATTTGGATGTAAAAATATTTTAAGTGAAAGAATAAGTTTAAATTCTATTTAAGAGCACTGTGTTGGTAAGTTTCTGCATGTTCTCTGCCTTGAATGTTCTCTCCCCCAGAGCAGCAGTGGCATTTACAGAAATCTGAACAGATCAGTGTGTGCTGCCCAACATGTTAACACAGAAACAGGTCCAAATCCAATGGACTTCTGAAGATTGCACGGAGAGAAAAGCCCAGCAAATATCATTTGTGATTTTAAACAGTGGTGATATATGTCCAAAAAACGTTAAAATACTGCTGTACTTTTTCCATCTGCTTCCATAGTGTATATATTCCTTTACAGATGCATTTAATTGACTGGAACAATTCTACTTGGCTTCAGTGGTTTCATCATTTGTCACAACCACCTCGCTAGCTGTTGAGGAGACAGACTTCTTCCCCACACTGCCAAAACAATCCTATGAAATATGGTTTGCTTTAATTAAAGTATAATTAATGCCTTGAATTTTAATTACTTCTGCTGTGATCTGGAGATGAAAATATTCTTCTGCCAGAAGAATACATTGAATATGAGATGGACACGCTCAGTACTAATACCCACTCTTTATCAAGTTCAGTAATGAGTTCCTTTGATTGAACAGGCAGCAATTGGGGAAAAAAAAATAAATCCACAAACCTACAGCTTTTCCCCTGTCAGAATATAAATGTAGCTGCTGAAAATGGAACTTACTCATTTTACATGGCTTGCAAAAAGAAAACTGAGGTCTGTTTTTTGAATGCTAAAGGCTATCTATTAGATTTTCCTTTTTATCTAGTGCTGTGACTTGGAAAAAAAATATTTCATGGTTAACAGGCAAGGAATGTTGAGTGACATGTTGACACCAACATTTTTTTGCTAAATGTACATGTTTTAAATTTTAATTCCATTCTGGAGGGATCTAAGAAGGGACAATTCCCCACTGGATTAAATACAGAGCACTTTCTCTTTAGAGGAGTGATCCCATGTCAGGTTACTTCAAAAAGATGGTGGAAATATTTATTCCAGTAATTGCTAAGTGTACTCATAATTTGGCTGTAAGACACCATCATTGTCAAAAATGACATGGGTAACATATGGTTTACTACTGCTGACCAGAATTTAACAGCTGCCAAAATGCTGGAGCCAGGGGTAAAAAAACCCACAACACCCAATTCATTCAGTGTCTACCACTTCACCAGGAGGGAAGCTGATTTTTTTCCCCTTTCTGAGCTTGTTAAATATTGTTTATATAACAATATTTAACATGTTTTAATATTTAATATGTTTTAAATATAAGAGAAAACCCACAGCTTCCAAACATATAAATAGGAGCAATTTTAATAGCAAGTCCCAGAAATGGAAGATTCTAAAAAAAAAATAATAAATTCAATTAAAATTAAAAAAATGCAAATAAATCTGAGACCTTTCAAAGGCACCTCCAGTTTTCTGCTGCTGTGGAAAAACTTTCCTTTTGCTTTTGAAGATTCATGGAATCTGAGAGATGCTCAGACCTTTAACGTTGTGACAACATGAGAGGGATTTTTAGCTCGAGTAGTTAATTCAGATTTTGGTATTTTTTTATTGGGTGGATTTCATGCCTCCCAGAGGAGAAAGCTTAAAAATCAGAGCTGAAATTAATTCCAATGGTGGCTATAAACATTAATTCCCCCCAAGTTCAAAACGAAATACCAATATATATAAAAAAATTCTTACACATTCAGAAAAGCAGAGCTACAAACATATGCAGTGACATATGCCTTAAAATGAACAGTGTTGTTATTTTAAATATTGAAATGTTTTTCATGTTTGAAGACAGGAAAACATCTTCAGTGGTAGTAGCACCATTATAAATCTGGCAAACTAAGATATCAAATGCTAAATATTAACATTTGTTACAAAGGCAAGAAATACAGACTTAAATAGCCCAGCAGTGAGCTACAGTGAACCCAGATTCCCTCCTGGGTTTAGTGGGAGTTTTCATTATAGGTGCTGAATAAAAGTGAGAAAAGCAAAAATAAAGTGAGATCTCCTTGGCCATTTGAATTCATTCAAACACTGAAATGCAAATATGGCACCAAGACACACTCCACCTGCCTGAGTGTGCAAGGGGAAGGACTCACTGATGCAAAAGACCATCTCTTCTGCTCCTGTCTCAAACACAACACAGAGCTCTCAGCTTTAAGCTGCAATCACATCCTAGGTTTGAAAGGTAAGTTGTCAGAACTACTCCTCCACACACAGATCACCCACTAACTTCCTTTAAAATATGGAATTTTATACATATATATTTAAAATATGTATGAAAATATGCATCCTGTATAAAATATAATAAATATATTTAAAATTACATAATACACATNGTTAGATGTAGAACAGAATAGTCAGAAAAAGAGTGTAACAAAGGTAGAATGTGGTAACCCAAGTGACTCCTCTTTTAGTTTTGTCTTCGGGACAAACAATAACAAGCTGAATGTCATGAGAGGTGTAGTCTTTTCCTAAATGGTGCCAAAATTAACTAGATCATGAGAGAAATAACAAAAGAATTGGTGTAAATACCAGTTGAGCCTTGTTCATCTTATACTGAGTGGAAAAAAAAACCAACAACCCAGCTAAAAAAAAAAAAAGAATAATTGGGGTTTTTTTGTTGCTGCTAGCAAGAAAATATTATTGGAGGCTCTGATGCTTATGGCAGTTTGTATCAGTCATCATTAACTTAACTGCAGCTGTCAGTTTTGCATTATCTGACACACATTTCTAGTTGGGGCTGATTTTCTGTGCACATTTGAAGTGTTTCACAGTACCAGTGTTTCAAAACAGAGAAACAGTTTAGGAAGCAGTCACGTAAGAGACAGAGCAGAAAGGTATTTGGACTAACAACCACTTCACACACAAGTCTGGAAAATGGAATCCCAAAAATAGAATGCCAAATGTAGTTACAAATATTTCCAGAGCAATAACAAACACATATCCAGAGAACAGGCTGTGAGATTTGGAATCCTGAGGATATGAGCAACTCCTGCAACTAATCCTGTCAGTTTGGGTGGTTTTAGGACCAGCACTGTGCCCATTGGTGAAATAGTAAGAAAGACCTGAGGAGTGCAGACATGAAGGTGATCCTGGGAAGGGCAGATATTAAGATGATTCTGAGGAGTGTAGATGTGAAGATGACCCTGAGGAGTGCAGATGTGAAGATGATCCTGAGGAGTGTAGATGTGAAGATGACCCTGAGGAGTGCAGATGTGAAGATGATCCTGAGGAGTGTAGATGTGAAGATGATCCTGAGGGTGCAGATGTGAAGATGATCCTGAGGATGCAGATGTGAAGATGATCCTGAGGAGTGCAGATGTTAATCAGTGTCTGAACTGAGGATACTTCAGTGAAACCAGCTGGCTGGAATTTATAAAGACAAGTGGGAAGCAGTAGCAAAGAGGTGGCCAAGGTGGAACTTTTCATGCTCACCTAACTCAGAGTGCATCCCTGCCCCAGGGACAGGTCTCCTGCACCAGGAGAGTTCAGGCTGCTGAGCTGGTATTGCTCTGCTGGCTTTACACTGCTGGGGGGTTACTCCTGCTGTTAGTTCTCAGTGCTGAACTGATGAACCTCTCCATCTGAGGAGTAAGATGGTGCTGGTTTTAGCCATAGAAGATTTGGGAAGGCAGGCTGGAGATGAGCCTGTTTGCTCTCAAGCCAACCTGGAGAGCTCCTCTGAGGATCTGCAGTACCTGTCTGAGGACAGCTGTGTTGTCACTGAATTCCAGTCCTGACTGCACTTCCCACTCACCCAGATCACTACTCCCAGTGCAGGAGAAATGAACACGACAGCATCTTAAATTTGGAGACTGTTTCAGGACAAAATGCATAATCACCTTTCTAACTAAAAATGCCTCCTCTCACTCTAAAACACCCAGTAGCTTCACTGAGATGATGAAAATTCATTATCAAGATAAGAGTGCATCCAGCCACCTTTATAAAGTGAATTTTTGTTGGGTTTTTTTGCTGTGTTTTCCCCCCCAGAAATAGCTGTTGGTGTTCTCAAGCCACAGTCTATTTTCAGAAGGGCCTGCTGAACTGTTTCAGGACAGAACATCTAATACCCTCTAAGGTTGCCTTCAGCATTCAACTGTGGGTGAACTGGCAGGAGGTTCAGTAATACACTGTTAGATAATGGGTTGCCGTGGCAACATTCCTGCCTGCTGCCAAATTTTGGAGCTCGAGTTTAAAAGCTGATCTCAAAGCAAGGTCTTTTCCAAAGGAAAAAAAATCTCTAAGCTCTTATTAAAAATAAAAAGGCAAAACCACAACCATATTCCTCTCAAAAATCCATCCTGCATAAAAAAAAAGTCCCTTCTCACTCGGTCATTTCCTTCCAGTGCTGTTACTGCAGCTCTTCTGACCTCACTATGGGCTTCTCTCATATTAAAATGCTATATTTCACTATGAATTTGCCTGACTTAAAGTCAAGCATGCAATATTTATGTATTTCTATTCAACATCTAGAAGATAGGGCTGCCATTTCTTCAGCCAGTAGCAGAGTTTAAGCAGCAGTTCTTGTACTGCAGCTTTTCAAAGCAGCTTTATTCACTGCCCTGGGCAGTCACCTCTGAGCCTGAGCAGAACTCAAGACAGAAATGTCCAAATAACTGTTTTCTTCAGTTTGCTGCAAGTTCTAAAAAAAAAAAAAAAAAGCAGTTGCCTTAATTCTATGGAATTTAGGGCAGTGTGAAAAAACTCTAGACCTATCTGATAGGCTTTATGAATACAGAAGGTAAGGCAGTGATACATTAAATTTATTATAGGGCTTGAATGTCATTCAGAAACTGCAGCAATGGCACAACTCTTGCACTGTATTCCAACTGTTAAAGCATTGCAATTTGGGTTTAAGTTCTCAAACAGGTAACATACATTTAAACTGCATCACAATGAAAAGAACTCCAACAATCTGCACCAACTCCAAAGCCCTGTCACAGAAAGAGGATGACAAGAGATGCAACACACCAGGGTCTTTTATTATTAAGAATGCTGATCTCTTTCCACCTGGCCTTCAAAAGGGCCCACACTTGGGCTCAGCTAAAATGAAGAGAGGCACTTCAACAATCACTGGCACTTCAGATAAGAAAGATCTTCATCATCCCTTCGAAATCCCTCTCGGCGATAGATATGGCTGTGGATTTTCTCCAGCTGTTTCCTGACAAGTAAATGCAATAATAATCCCTTCAGCAACTGGCAGGGCCCAGCAGCCCAGAGCCCCAGAACACACACAGTGTGGCTGCACACCCTGCTTTGTCCTGCTGGAAAGGAAAGCCCCGTGCAGCACCTTTGCACTGCTGCACAGCCCGGGATCACGTCTTCCTTGGGACCAGTGAGGGAGACAGTTTGTGCTCCCCACAAAGAGGAGCACTGATCAAGATGAGTGTGATGAGAACCTGCAAAGAGTGTGTTCTGCTTCATTCAGAAGCAGTGATATATGGATTCTGAATCCAACATGTGCTCAGGTTTCTTCTTTCAGACCACGATGGTTCTGCATCACTAGAGAGCTGTGTAGATAACATCACTATACCAAAGTCATGTCATGGGCTACAAAGAAATTCCATTTAGTCACAACAGGAGCAGTAAAATCCTACAAAAGCATGAGGAAGTTGCCTCTGACAACTTCATCCTGTGGTATATAAAGCTTTCACCTAAAGTTTTAGATCACTGAGATCTGTTTGCTGCAAAAGCCATGTCACAGGGACAAGTATCACAAAGCACACCGGGTCTGGCTGATTTGTGCACAGAATAGACATCAGATTGCCTCACAAAAATAACTTTAAAGGAGTAGCTGGGTGAAATACCTTCTTCTAGGTGGTTTATTATACAAATAACATTGACTAAAAGCAGAATAATTGCTCTGTTTCAGCTCTTTCTGCACTATTGGTTATACATGTACTTTCCTAAAGCAAAGTGAATCTTTTCCATCAGCTATAAAAAAAATAAATCTATATTTTAAACTCCTTAAATCCTAGTTCCCCTGACTCTCTGCTGTGCTCTGCTTTACACAGGGTTTTTATTGATACTTCCTATAATTCTGTCAGCACATCTGCAAATGTGTTTATTGTTCACAGATTATGGCAACACATTTGCATCTTTGGGGAAAGTTCAAGGGTATGTTCCACATGCACACAAACAATGCAAGATAAAATCTATTAAAGTCACATTATTTCCCCTGCTGTACTTTTAAGAAATTATCTTGCCTTTGATACCTTACTAAAAATCTTAGGCACTTCTCAACTGGAGTGACATAGCAGTGTCCACAAGGTTCAGTGATTCCCTTCAGTTTTTGAGCATGTAAGTGCTTTATAGATTCAGGTCAGGAAATAAACGACTTTAAATCTCCTGAAGTATATTCTGGAGTTCAAGCAAAAAAAAAAAAAAAAAAAAAAAGTCCTTACAGAGTAATTTTTAAAATTACAGAAGAGAGATCAGCAGCAGTTTTAGCTGTTTCATTCACAGCTTAGTAAAATAACTTCCATCCTAACCCAGAACAGAACAAAAATGATGGCATTGGAGAGAATTCTCTCATTACTGATGCAATCAGCTACAATCTCACTGTCATTGTACATAGATTTTTTTTGTTATTTTTTACAGCTACATAAATCATACACAGTACATTATTAGTACTGCTAAATGATTCATTTGCCCAAGGAAAACAAAGAATATCTCACTTTGGAGATACTATATTATAAGCTTAACAAAAAAAAGTAGATTTTTCTCATTTAATACAAGCACCAAGTAAAACCTACTTCACTTTTGGGGTCCTGATCATAAGACAGTGAAAACACATCTCAGAACCACTAGAGTTATCCTTAGTGGAATCAATTATCTACCTGAATCATTTGAATAGTTGATGAAAACACACAGAACTTTGGGGTTTTTGCTCTCTCACAGCTGAGACTGGCTTTAAATCAGGGTGTTTACAGAACTGTCCTTCCTCTTGGCATCAGCCAGCTAAGAAATCACACACACAGCCTGACAAGCCTGCTTGAAAACATCCCATATGATTAAAAATGAGTGAGCATGTTTTTTTCTAAGGGGAGATATTTACCCAGATGAATTTTAAAAGACAGAAGTGTATTAGACAAATATACACTAGTCAAAGAAAACTGTATCACATTTTTTGAGCACCTTATTTTAAGAGTAAAATTTAAGTAGCTTAATAAGTGCACTAATCTCTTCTGGTCCATTGCACTATATTCCAGTAAATCAAATATCCTCAGCCCTTCCATTAAAGTCACCCTACCCAATGCCATGATCAAAGCATATTATTGAGGGAGAAACACTGCATTACCTGTAAGGTTTTCTTCTACTCAGGGGTGTATTCTTGCTAGGCATTGGTTACCCAGGGAACCAGAGTGGAGAATGATTGGCATTGGCAAGTAATTAGGGATTGGGAACATAGATATTTGTTTACTATAGTCAACATGTTCTCTGTCCCAAAGTATTTCCTTCCTGGAGGCATATAGGACATGGGCAGTGGGCAGACCTAATTAATTATTGAGGTCCCTGTTTTAATGAGAGAAGAGCCACACTGAGCACAAAGGTAACTTATATTGTAAAGCAAAGGCAACAGCTTATTGTTTTCCTAAGAAATCATAGAAGGATTTATGAAGAGGTTCTTAGATGCTTAAAATAGCAATACCCAGCACATATTATTGTTGTAACTTTGATAGCAATACTGTGACATTTCTGTCAGAAAAAAACCCATTTTTTAGACAGACTGCTCTTGCTTATTAGGAATTAAATCATTTCTTACCTGTAGCTGCACAAACTCCTGGGCCTGATTTTGTACCTGTACAAGGAGACAAGTGAGAAATTGAAACCTTCTCCAAATACTTAAAGATAACAGCAAGTATCTTGTTACCTTGACTTTTATGACTAATAAAACACAGCAAAATGTAATCTATAGCTGGATACATGGGAATTTTATTTCTCTTCACCCAAAAATGTTTTCCCAATTGTAATTAATGAGAGCTGCAGTGTAAAGCAGCCAAGGCAGCAAGCCTGGGACTTGGGAGTTTGGTAGCAAAATGCTCATGTGAAACTGTGTCCATGACATTTTAAATGACTGCACAGCAGCTGCAAACTGACAGTCCATGCCACAGAATTAAGAAATAAGATGTCTGGCAAAATACATGGGTTGGGGAGAACCCATTGAAACCTAAGAGGTTTTTGACAGAGCTGAAAAAGAATAGACCAAACTTAATGACTCTTCTGGTAGACCATATAATTTCCTGACTAAGGAGGGGTTTTTTAAAGTTTACATTACATTTATTTGCTTTAAAAACAAGCAAATCAGAAGGTGGCTTCAAACTCAAAATGGAACTATTTATATTAGTTAAGCTATTAATGGAACTGTGTAGATTACAAAACACAACATGGGAATTTCCACACAGTTGTGTTCATATTCCTCTGCTATATTGAAGAGGTAGGAAATGTGCATTCAGCCTAGGGGTAAATAATATAGGAAAAAATATTAAAACTAGTTGTGAAGAATGTTAAGAAGATAGAGAAAATAAAGAATACAACAAACTGCCTTGAGCTTTAAAAAAAAAGGAAGGACCTTAATTATGCTGTGAAATTCAGCACTGAATTCTTTACAGGAGTGACAAGACAGCCATGCACACACACAAATTTAGTTTGCAGTTCAAGCAAGCTGTTGATAGAAATGTTGCTTCAATGCCATCTCTTATAGGGAAAGAGGTGATCTATTTCAATTAGTTTAAAGCTTGCTAAAGAAAACATCATGTAAGGACCAGTTTGCACTGACCTGGAGTTAGGTTCCTAAGATCTTCCCATTTCAGATTGTCTCATTAAAAATTGAGATTGCAGCTCTGGTCCATTTTACACTGCTGACAAGAGTATTTTATACAGGCTTCAACAAAGAAGCTGATAGATCTTTTTTTCCAAACATTATTCTTTAATCTTTGGGCTGAAATGGTTTCAAAACAGACACACAGCCCCCTCTGAGAGGGTCCATGCAGCATTTCTAATGTGTCTGGTTCCCTCTAGGCAGAGCTGTTTGCAGTGAAGGTTTCAGGGGAGCACACAAACCACATCCAATGGCTTGAAAAGTCTCTGAATTCTGCCCTTCAGACCCACAGCTCTCCTTTTAAGAGCCTCAGCTGGGATGTGTCCTCCACTCCAAAGCTCCTCCATGGGTGCTAATTCACAAAACCTGGGCTGAATATCAGCAACAGTTGATAGACACTAATTAAATTTTTAAAGACTAGGAGAGACCTGTTAGTTTTGTCTCATTCCCTCTTTATATTTGGCTGACCTATATCAGTATCATGGGTGTCTCCAAGTAGTTCTGTGAGCAGCTATGAAAATGGTGACACAAAGTCAAGCCTGTCTTTAAATATCACAGTAGCCCACCAGGTAAAACTATCAGTTCCTACATGCTGAGGTTCAAATACTGCATTTGTACTAAATATCAACTTCTTTCTCCTGCTCAAATGCAGCCAGGCAATGACCTTGCACTTTGGTTTTCAGGAGGCAATCTCCTATAATAAAACCTTCACAGAGCTTCTATTGACACATAAGCTAAGGATGCAGCTCTTTTGCAGCTCAGCTCTCAGACTTGCAAAAGCTGATGTGTGCATCTAGCTGAACGAGTTATCTACATGCTGGTAACGGATGATATTTGGCATAGATAAATGTTCTTAAGGATTGGAGAAGCCTCTTTTCCTTGCTCCCTGTGGTGGGGAGCGAGGCCATTACACACCTGCTGCAATGAAGGGTGAATTCTAACAGGGCTGACTGAGCTGCTGCCACATTTGGGCTTCTGATAGGGAATTCTCCTAATGATGAAGAGGCTGAAATCCTTTCTGGCCATGTGCCTCTGAACAGCTCTTGTGACCAGAGCCCACGCTGACCCCAACGCTCTCGAGTCACTTCTGTGGCTCTGCAGGGCTGCTGCACAGCAGGGCCTTCCCTCCTGCCCTGCTTTGTGCTCCAACTACTGTGGTTATTTTGGGAACTGAAATAAATCTGTATTATCCCTTTTACCCTCCCCACCATGTTTCTCTTTCTGTCACCTCACCCAGGCTCCCCACAGAGCTCTCCCTCTCCCCGGTGCCATGGAGGCCCTGCAGGCGCCAAGGCTCCGTCCCCACAGGGCTGCCCAGGCCCAGCCCCACAAGTGGGGGCTCCCCAGCTGCTCGGCCTCCCTCAGACAAACTGGAAACACCAAGAGAAGTGATGCAGAGGCCTCTGCCAGCCAGTGGTTCCCTCACTACTGTCTGCTCAGCTGCTTCAAGCAGCAGGGGCCTGGCAGATGCCAGCAGCAAGGAGTCCAGTTGCTGAGGGGCCACGAGAATTGTCTAAGTGGGATCTGGGACATGGGATAAAAGCTCAAAGGGCAAACCTGGAATCATGAGAATCAGCCTAGTTAGTACTGGATGGTGAGAGAGAGTTGGGTACAGACTGAGCATCTCACCAGGAGGTAACCAGAAAGGATCAGGAAGATGCAGTTTTTCCTGAAGGACACAAGGCAGAGAGGCAGGGTTGTGACTTTGTACTTTCTTCACTGAAGGAGGAAGAAAAATTTTGTCTATATGTTTGCAGTGTGTTATTGATTGCAGATCGTGTGCAATGTACACAAAATGGTATTTAGGAATTGGAGATTGTCGGGGAATTGCAATTCTTCTGTACTTGCTAATTAATTCAATTCATCATAGACTCATAGAATCATTTTGGTTGGAAAACACCCTTAATCATTGAGTCCAATTGTATTCCCAAGATCTGTGCCAAGAATAGATTAGAATTCTAAGCATCTAGAACTGGACTGGTAAGAAAATGTGTCATGGCTTTCTATACAAAGCTCAGCTCTACATATTTAGGTACTTCCATAAAGCCTGAAATCTTCACGCAGTTGGAAATAACATTAGAGAATCCACCATCACAAACACAGTACAAGTAAAAGGCAAAAAGCATTATGTACTTCAAATGACTTCCTACCCAAAATAAACTACTTAGCAAGATATTGGGGGGGGGAAACTCATTTGTCTCTGAAGGAAAGAAGGATGTTCAGCATCAAGAGAAGATAAGCAATGCATTTCATCCAATCATTAAGAGCTCCTCAGCAGACTGCATAAGTAGCTTTTGTTACAAAAAAGATCTTTGTTATACAAAGATCTAGACAAAGTTACATAAAAAGTCTTTGTTATACAAGGGATCTCCTGTTTTTTGGCTCTTTGTACTAAACTTTTAGGTTACCCCAAGACACATTCACATAAGGTAACAGATACAGACCATATGCATTTTACAGTCTTAAATGTAAATTAGAAGTCTCTCTGTGCAAGTGAATTTATTTTTAGAGGTAAACTCTTGTAAAAATGAGACTTACATGAGTCAAACTTTACTTCCAGCAATGCTGAAGATCTTGGATTCACTCCAGTTCAGTGCTGATTGTAAGAACATCACAAAAGGATTGGAAATGCACTCTGGCCATCAATTTCATTGTTAGCTAGTTTGTTTTTTTATTTTGCTTTTACGAACAAAGGTTCCTTAGCTGATAATCCTGAAATAAAATAAAAAAAAAAGCCAAGGAAGGATTAAAAGGTTTCTTCAACAATCACTGTTTCATACAAATGTATGTATAATTATATATAAAGCCTAAAAAGTAAACAGAAGAGACAAAAAAATCAACAACTGTATAAAAGGTTTTGTGCAGTGCTAATCAAAATATTGACAAAAAATGAGATACTTAGAGAATTCTCCACTTAAGATCTAGGTGAAAACGATTGTTACTTTTGCATCTTGTTGCAGAAGGAAAATGATTCTTATACTGGTATATAAAAAACAAACAAACAAAAAACAGGCAGAGTAACCTTCACCTTTTATTAAAGCTTCTTAGACTACCAAGTCTCTGAAAAGAAAGTGATTAAATATTCTAATACAAAAGACATGAACACACAGCAGATAGTTGGGAGTGTCTGTGTTGTCCCCTTCAGTGGAGAAAGTGCTTTTCAGAAGGACTGTGTGTTCTAGCAGCACAGTGATGCCTTTGCTGTGCCATGCACTTGCTGTTATGTAAGTGAGAGGTCTGCAAGGCAGGATGATTAGGCTGTGTCAGGCAGAAAAATGAAGAGGTGTGTTCCAGCATACAGAAAGCCATTTCAGAAGGGGAAAATACCTAAATCAAGGTAAATTAAGTAAGGAGAGATAAATTGCTTTCTCTTTTCCCACTGGTTTCACCCGTAACGTTTTCATTAACACCAGACACAGAATTATGAAATAAAGCATATGAAAAAATAAATATCAACTGCTAACAGTGATTAAGAGGCAACTGTGTGAAAACCTTTTCTGCATGTTCCAATGGTTACCTGAATCTTGCCTTTTAAAGCAGGGGGATTTGGTAGGCACATTTTCTCCTGTGATCATTAATTCCACATTAACACCACCGTGATAAAAGGCTTTGTTCTTGAAAGTCTATTGTATTTCACATTAAAATGGTGATAGTATCAAGAAAGTGTAAAGCCATCAGCTGCTAACAAGAGCTATTAGTAGCAAGTTAATTAATTGAGGAAACCCAGTAAGCCAAACTGGCAAACTCCTCACTCCAACTGAATCAAACACCTTAAGATTTGTTCCAAAGCAAAATAAAAGCAGCTTATGACCCCGGTGTTAAAATTGAGACTTCAAAACAATTTGATGTAAACAGCCTTTTGAAGTGGCATAATCAACCAGGAGCATCTCTCTTGTTTGTGACACATACTAAACTCTATTAGCCCGATATTGCCAATTTATTTCAGCAGAGGTTTAATTTCAGGAGGCTTGATAGGCTCAATTTCTTCTAGAACAGCTCTCTGATAGTCAATTTACAATATGATTTAGTTTATTACAACAGAGCTCTTTGCCATTGCAAGATTTGCTGTGGTTAATGCATTCAGCTGCAAGTATTTTCCTTAAGGAAAGGGAACAGGGCTGCCTTCCACTGCCAGATCTCATCCAAACACATAAATCCATCAGTGATGGGCATTTCTGCCCTGGGTTTATTTGTCCAGCTCATCAAAGGGCCTTTCAGGAAGCAGCACTTCCCGGCATTAAGGCAGCAGTGCCAGGCATCCTGCTGACCAGCACACTGCTCCTGTCTTCCAGCCGTGCAGATAGACTGCATCCCACTCAGGCACCCAGAACTGAGCCCAAAACTTAACCTGGAACTGCAGTTTTTGTCATGAGGGCTGCTCCTCCACAGCTTTTCACAGAATCAAAGGATCATCCAGTCCAACCAGCAGCCCTGCTCTACACAGCTCAGCCCTAAACCATGTCCCTCAAACCCACATCCAAATGCCCCTTAAACACCCCCAGGGCTGGGGACTCAACCCCTCCCTGGGCAGCCTGTGCCAGGCTCTGGCCACTCTTCCAGTGACAAATTCTTCCCTAATGCCCAGTCTGACCCTCCCTTGGCACAGCTTGGAAGCTGGTTGTTACATGGATAGAAAATCCTCTCACATCACTGATATTTGGGATGGCACAACTCAGTGAAATGGATGTTTAAGATTAAGAGATATAGGACTGGATCAAACAACAGCATTAACAAAGTTTTCAACAAAATTAATGTGGCATCATTTACACTGAAATAAGAGATACAATTCTCCATCACCCCCCTGTCCTAGTATCTAACTGGATTTTTCAACCATTTCCTGCTAAATAATCAGATTTAATATGTTGGGTTCTGTTTCTCTTTCAGCAGCCTGTATTCCTTTCTTCCTTTGGGAATCTGTCATTAATAGGCTTTTCCTCAGAACACTCTGTGTCATATTCAGTAATCTCTGCTTGCTGGAGGCTTCTTGCTACTCCTCTCTCTGAAATTTGCTATCACTTGCAAATTGATTATTCTGTTCTTTAGGATCTTTTTAATTCATAAATATATATGAAGATAAACTATATTTACTATCAGTTCTCCCGTTTTCATCTTATGATACAGTACTTATATTTACAATGTCTAGGTTTTTTTCCCTAAAGAGTATTAAAACATTTGCTATGTTTCTTACACAACAAAACATAGATGCCGAGACATCTATTCTGAAAGTTGCAAACGTGACAGAACCAAAGTTGGGTTGTTTTTTTTTTGCATAAGAAGGATAGGACTTGAATGGTTTCAATGTGGTTTTGTGTTTTTATATTCTGGGCTAGCATCAGAAAGTAGAAGTGCAGCCTGGAGGCATTTTGGCAGCTGACAACAGCTAAAGCTGGGCTGAGTGACAATAAGACTGTGATGTGGATCTCTGTGGCTTTTTGTCAGACTCCAAATGGAGTTATCTGTGCTCTTACAGGTGACACGACCAGAGGGATGGGTTTATGATGCTGGGAGACAGTTTGCTGACAAGGATATTGGTTCACAGCACTTTTTCAGATTAGCTTTGACTGTGATGCTTCTAATCACAGGATTTTAAAAGGTATTCTGGCTCTTGCATTCTTATTGCATCACAAAGGAGAGGTCAAACACCTGGGAAAACCAGTAGGAAAACTGGCGACAACCGGGAGGGAACTGAAGGTAGAAAGAAGGCGGATGGATTATGATGCTACAAAACTCCAAGGGCAACATCCTGAAGCTTTCTTGACTTACTTGAAAAAAAAAAAAAAAGGGGGTGTTTAATGTAAATTTAAGCAGCTGGTGCCCCAGCATGGCTGTTCCCACAGTCGGAGGCACAAGAAGCCAGGCTGTGCCCACGTGAGCACGTGGCTGTGTCCGATCAATAGGTGGACTGCTGGGACAGAAGTCATTAAGGAGAAAGACTTAACTGACTGCCTCAATTCTCACAAACACCTGCCTCAAGGCAGGTCATTTTTGCATGAATAATTGAAGAGCTCTGTAACCTCTGCAGTCATTGATTCCGAGGAGATCCATGGCCACACGTTCTAAGGCCTTTCTATTGACACACAGAGCCTTTCATGAGCCTCAGAGGACATCTGTGGGATTATCAACCAAATACATCTAAGAATCATTACATTCTACAGTGCACAGAAAGACAACTGCCTCAAGGGCCTCCCTCTCTTGAAATTAAAGGCAGCATTTATTAGTTTTTAAAGAGACAATGAACAAGAGTCACATTCACAAACTTACCAGAGAAGAGTGACCTTGGGCATAAGTCCTTGTTCTGTCAAGGCTTTGAGATGGCATGTGATGCAGAGCTACTCTGACAAGTGTCAAATCTAAATGCTAGGTTTTGTTGAGAGCATGCCAGATCCTTGCCATACTCTTTAATAGATCATTTGTAGATAAATAAGAGCTGTTATTATTCATGAATAAGCAGAAAATTCAAGTATTTTCTACATGAATATGACTATCATGATCCTTTTACAGTATGGAATATATGTCATCATGTCTATGAATCAATGCTTGTTTTGATACAGTTGTTAGATGTAAGAATGACAAGTTGTAGCTCCCATTCTGCCACTTACTATACCTAGGATTAGTCATCTTTTACTGAGCATTCATTAGGGCCACATATGGAATAGCATCAATTTTGTACACCTCTGCCCCACCAGCATGAGAAAGGTACTGACAAACTGAAGTGAGTTCAGCAGAGGGTCAGCAAGATGGTTGGGGCTGAGGCACTTACTCAAAGAGTGAAGGCTGAGGGAGCAGGGCATGCTGAGCCTGGAGAAGAGCCAGTTTCAGCAGCCTCCCAGTGACTACAGAAGGTCATCAAGATGACCTGACTGAGGTAGGCTCTTCACTGAGCATAAAAAAAGAGAAGAAAAATAACATCCAGTGGGCACAAATTGAAACAAAGGAGGTTAAGATCAGTTATAAGAAAATTTTCTTGGCTATTAAGCCAGTCAAGCTTTGGAACAGGTTTCCCAGAAGTGTTCTGACATCTTGATCCTAGAGGATTTCAAGACAAAAGTGGATAAAACCTTGATTAACCTGCTCTGACCTCATACTTGGCACTGTGTAGATGAAAAGGTTGGGCTAGAGAGCTCCCAAGGTCCCTTCTCACCAGAAGCATTCTACAGCACTCCAGCAGAGCAAGCTAAGGATGGGCTTTTCTGGGATACAGCCTGTTAGAGACCCCCATAAAAGCATAAACAGTGTTGCTTTGAGTATCTCCACATCTCTCAGCATCACATGCTCACAATCATATTGTGTAGGTAATTGTTTTCCATTTTGATTCAGCTGATTAGTAAAGACAGAACTCTGCCAGTTCACATAGGAGGCACTGCAGAGCTGTTTATGGCATCTAATAACAAACCAAGGCAGCCACATTTGCATTTACTGAGTTTGTTTGTATAACTCCTTTTGCAAACTGGAAATGCTACTGTCAAAATGGAGAATGTCAACTCTCTAGAATGGGATTAAACACGAAACAGTTTGTTCTTCACAGTACACAGCTGAATTTACAATACTGTGGTTTGTTGTTTGTTTTTTTCTGTGAAATATTTCATGTGAGAGCAATAAAGACAAACTCTAGTTAGATAAGAGCTACCTGTCTAGTGTTCAGGGTTATGGCAAGATGGGACTAATGAGTTCAGAATGCATTTTGCATTCTGTTCTGATTTGTTTTCTTGCAATAGAAAGTCTTGCCTTACTTCAACCTCTACAGAAAACACTCTTGCAGAAGATACTGAAGGGCCAGTGAGAGAAGAATAAAACCAATTTGTTCTGGAGTACCTGAACTAGTAGAACACACGAATTAAGCAACCAAGCAAACAATGAAAGAAATAAAAATAACCCCCAACCAGCAGAGCCTGAGTGGACAGTAGATCATCAGGGTTCAGTATTGTGCTTATTTCTTGGCCTTGTGATGCTGGCGTGCCACGTGCAGTTCACAGGGGGAAAGGGGATGTTTCCTGCATTTCTCAAACACCAGACATTTTTCCAAGTCCTTTCCACAGCTTCCAGTAAACAACAGAAAATAGGAAAGCAGTTGCACTGGGAACAACACTTGTTGTCCTCTCACGCCACAGACGTGGCACGGCAGCTCAGGTCTGGGGGTCAGGGCATTGCTTTTATGGGTTCTTTGTCACTACTGAGTAGCAAGGGGAGCTGGTTTTAAGTTGGGGGTTTTTAGAGGTCAACAGAGGCAACAAAGCATCTTAAACAGCATGAAAAAGGTCAAACTAGGCAGTGTTTGTAGTAAAAAACAATTGTTTGAGGAAGAAGCATCCTAACAGAGATGAAAACTTTGAGGTTCTTACAGAAAGCAGCCTAGTGCTGGTAGAATAATACTTCAAGTTGTGCTGAAACAGGTAGGAGCAGGGAAAGATTCAGATGAATAAAGCCACTTGCTGGAAATCCTTTGGACACTGGATGTAATACACTTACTATCTTCCACACATACAAGATTGATTATAGGAGAGTAATAAAGAATCATTTTACAGAACCCTCTGAGCAAAATGAAGAGAGACTGGCTCTGTACCACTCCTGAACTGAACTTGGGTTACTGATGATGCCTTTTCCCAGCTCCTCTGTTCTTGAGACAGCATCCCTTTTTGCCAGCAGCTGTATGGTTACATCACAGTGCATCCCTTCTACCAGCTTTATGCTAATAACCCAGCTTGATTGGCAAGTGCTCATTCTGTATTAATTTAGGAGCTTGCTTAGGATACCTGAACGTTGTGAAAATGAGTTTTAATCTCTATAGTTTAAACTGTCTGGCTATGAAGTGACAGGTTGATGAGTGTGTTGTTGATCTTAAAGCCATAAGTGGTGCACATCATGCTTGTATCCACGTTTCCCACTGATTAGTAACAGAACATATGTCACAATGACTTTCTGTGCTGTGGCCTCAGTTAGTAAATGACTGCACTAGTAGGAAACACTAAAAAATATTTCCCTCCTCCTGCCTTTACTTTCCTTCTAGAAATCCATTTTTTTCTATTTAAAATACAATTATTACTTCTGCATTCAACTGTTTGGATTTTGAATAGAAGAGAATCTGGGGATTTTGAATAGCTTTTCCAATTTTATGTGATACATAGGTCTAAGTCATATTTCTTTTCAACAAAGGTCCATAAAATAATTCATTTTAATACCTGGCAGAACTTAAAAGACCTAACCAGCCAAACAAACCCCTTAACTAATTAAATTCAGGCTAGTATCTCTGCAGACTACAAAGTTTTGCTCATACTTAATTAGCAAAAGTGAAAACAGAGCAATAGGAAATTTTGTGAGTCATACAGTAAAACACCTGAGACACTCAGAACAAAACACTTCCTAGAAATGTCATTTTAGCCCTCAAAAGAAAACCAGTATTCAGTTTGAGATTTGCCAATTTCCTAAGGATTTTTTCACCTTGAGTATTATTTAAAGTCATTTTAAGACAAATGTGATTCTTTAAGTCACTTGAAAAAAAAAATACCCCTGTCTAGAAACAGGCTCTTAGAAAGTCAAAATGCATCTCTCAGCTTCCTACTCTCCATCTAGTAGTATGCAAATCACCCTTTCTACACCCAAAGCTCCAGATTGCCTGTTTCTGGCTCTGCTAATCCTCCTGAGAGCTGGGAGTGTTACTCTTCAGCAGGGGCAGCTTTTCTCTGAGTACTGCTTCTCTGCTGTTTCTCCTCAGAAACATGCCAGGAGTTTATCCACGTGCTGCATCAGGAAAGGCTGCAGGCTCCAGAAGGAGCTGAGGAAAAGCAGCCCCAGCATTCCTGGTTCCCAACTGTTCAGCACTACCCCTTACATCACTCTGCTTTGGAAAGGGCTGTTTCTGCTTCTCAGATCTCTCAGCTAAGGTAATGTTGGAAGATCCTGACCCTAACCCTTTGCCAGATTTCTGCATTATTCCAATCTGCTGGCAATTACCTTTTCTCTCTCCTCTGCCTCAGTCCCTGACAGCAAATCATAGGGATATTTTGGTGGGCTAGAAGACTTCTTAGCTTGAGCAACTGCTGGAACATTTTTGCATGCAGCAGCAGAACAAGTGTGATAAATGTCTAAATTCTATGCTCAATTTAATAATTAAGTTTTTCTATTCTTTTATATCTTGTTCTTACCCAGTGACACGGGTCTTTCTTTTCAAACCATGTGTTTGAGCTTTTGCTGCACTAGTGGCATCACTTTCAGGTCCTTGCTCGTGGGAGATCCTAGGTGGCTGTAAAGTGGCTATTTGCTATTTCTTCTTTAACTTCAATATTCTGGTTTCATTTCAAGCATGAGAATGTTCTTCCTGTTCTGCAAGACCTTCACCAGACATCATTACACCAGGGTTACTTCTCACATTCTTTTTTCCCTGGAACTTGTAGCAATGCTGTGATTTTCTCCCAATTTAGGCACACAGCTTTGTAGGTGGGTTGCAATCTGTAGTACAGTTTCCAGCTATTTGAGGAAGCAATTGCACTGAGATGTGTCAACACTTTCCCTCAAGTGGATCAACTCTGCTGCCTCCTTTAGCAGGGAGTATCTAAAGCAACTGATTGTCACAAACTGATTTGTGCTCGTTGGGATTCAAAGTTTTCTTTGAAAAGCAAGTTGAATTTCCCTACAGGTTTTCAGTGCAGCTGGTTTTGTTTTTGTCCTGGTCCACTGTGCCTGCTGTTAGTGCTGGTGCTGTGCAGATGTTTCCTGGCATCTCTCCTGGACAAAGGCTGGGCAAATGGGAGTTCTCTTGAACTTCCAAAACAGTGCAATAAAAATATTTCACTTCTTGTTCTCTTGATCTGGCCTCATATGCAATGTAAGTGCACAGGCTGAATACACAAGCTGTGAAGACCCTGCAGAATCCAGTGTTTGGGTAGAGAGCTGACAGCTGGTTTTACACTGGATGTTATTTACTTAGCAGCAGCTTGTACACACAAAGATCTGATGCTGATGCTTTCCCCAAGTGCAGAGCCAATGGCACCCATATGAGCTTCTCACTCACCTGACATTCTAAAAAGTGATGTCAGAGCAGGCATCAAATATCTTGAAAAATAGGAGAAAACATTCTTATCTTTCTATGCTTATCTTGTTTTTTTTGATGGTCTCATTCAGCACGTGTGGATTTTTCCTGTTTGTGTCAGTGATCTTGGCACTGAGACCTCTGGTCCAAAGCTACCCTTCCATTTTGTCTAATAATTTCTTTTTTTTTCTGGTCTACCTCACACTCAGCAAAGGTCTGCTTCAGAAACTCTTGCTAATAACCTAGTCCTTGCAATATACCTGGCTTCAGAGTCTGCCAATGGTACCTCTCCTGAATTATTCTACGACAGAGATAGACAATTCCTTTTTATTATTCTTTACCAGGCTTTAGGAACAGAGAAGTATTTTTCTAAGAGGCTTTTCATACACACTCTTTGCTACCAGGCTCAGGGCAAACTGAAAAAGAAATCATTTACTATGTCTCTTTAGAGAGGAGACTAAACCTTACAGAAATGCATGAATATATTCCAGCTAAATTCTCAACAACAGCAACAAATTACTGAGGTATTAACTAGAAAATCCAGACATTTTAAAAAGCATGAAAAGACTCCTTTCTCCAAGGTGTTTTGGTGGTAGATGAACACAGGAGACAGCTGTGGTTAAATTACTTTCTGAAGCCAATTTCAAATATGGTTTGTGACAGAAAATTCTCAGTTTCTTACAGGTAGTTTATGACAAAAGTAATTTTATAATTTGCTAATTCGAGTGTCACATTAAGTATTTACACTTCTAATCTTTCAATTATAATCAACACCTATTTAGACTCTTAATACATACCTTTCACATCATTTCAACTCCAACATGTTTAAGTAACCCTTTGAAAATGACCCCCAATTTCCTGCTAGATGCCAGTCTACTATCATATTTAATTTCCTAACATGATCAAAGACACTCTTCAAAGCTCCAAGCCAGGGGAGGTTTTCCAGAGAACACAGACCTTTTGGATGGAGATACACCTAAAAATACATCACAGATTGGGACAGAAATCATCACACTGGATTCAGTTGCAAGGGAACTTGGTTTTCTCAGCAGGAGATGGATCTAAATGATGAAAGCAGATCTAGAACATGAGTATAGCCATGGCACAGCTTTATGCCACATACCTGTTTCTCATCATTTCAGGCCTGAAGTTCTGGATGATCAAATCACTTTTGCTGCAAGTTGACTTTTTGAGCAACACAGTCAGTTCTGAAATATCCAGTTTGACAAGTTTAGTTTGAGCTTGATACACTTTACAGCAGCCAGAATATGCACCAAGTTAGGAAGGAACAGAGTCATTGACAATCAGAAGTGCTGTTTGTACACATGAAAGTAAAATTCAAGAAATATGCTTTTGAGGAGATCTTTGAAGAAAAGGCTGACTTCTGAAAAAGCATCTGAGGACAGGAAACCAACAGAAGCTTCGTGACATGGTGAAAAAATATGGATTAAATGGATCAGAGCTGTTGCTAGGAGGAACTGACAGAGCTGCTGAGATAGCTCAGTGACCTGATTAAGATAGTAGCAAGAAACCATATTCTTTGTCCACCTCCACAAGATTTTATTAGAAATTGGTTTATTAACTTGGTATATAGAGAATCCCTCCTTAAAATAGAGCTTAGATTGCCACGTAGGCAGTCCTGAGGGATATGCAGAGATACCACTAAGTCTCATTACATCTGTGAAACTGAAAAGAATAACATCCCTAGGTGTGTGGGCTGAAATGGAACAGTTAGAAAACTTTATATATATATATATAAATATATAGTTGTAACAGAAGAAAAAAATAGCTCAAACATTTGTGTCTCCAGAAAATTTTGGATTGTTATGAAAGGTCATCATAAAAGTTTGAAAACATCCTGTGCTGACTTCTGGACATAAACTCATGGCAGCATCTGAGCCCCAGAGCCTGGTGCCTGAGCACACAGTGCCCTTTGCTGGATATCTGGGGATGACTTTTAAGTGAAGCAGCCACAGCACAGGTGAGTTCTGACAACTGCTGGAAGAACAGAGACCTGCAGAGCAGCAGGGGACTGGGGACAGTGATGGGAGCAATCCTACCAAAGCACTGCAGTAAGGGGCTGGGGCTTCTCCTTTACCTGCCATAAAGAGTTTATCAGAAAGAATTCTTATCTGCAACCACTTGGTTGGTTGGTTGGTCATAGACATTTACCCTACTAGCAAAAGAACACGTTACTGTCAATTTATTACACTTTAATACTGTTATTGCAACACGAGAAAAAGGAAGTTAACATGGGAAGGGCTGAAGAGGAGAAGTCGTGGAGAAGATACTTGGAGAGGGGCACCCTCCTTTAGATCTGAATTTAAAATACTGTTTTCCTGAAGCTCTTACAGCTTTTTGATTTCTGCACACTGCATACAGTTGGTAGATCACCAGGAGCAAACTGTAGAGAATATCACAGAAGAAAAAAAACAAAACAACAAAACAACAAACCAGTCCATTTAATTCTTCTTGATTTGCACGTGAAAATATTTTGTGTGCATTATTTCAAACCACACAGGGAAGAGTTCTCACAGTCCTGCCTGCTAATGAATGGAAGAGAATGAACATTCCTCATCTACTAGAGCTGCTGAAAACACGTTCCCCTGTCCACTGCCAAAAGAAAGGTGCTCTCTAAAAATCCCACCCTCTCCTCCCCATCCGTGAGAAATATAGAGCAGGATGGCAGAGGGTGTTTACACAGGCACTTAGCCAGGAAACTGGGTGTTTTCCACAGATAACTGTCGTTCAGGGAGCAGATCCCTGATTTCCACGAGCTCCCTCCCCCTGTTCTCATACCCCCCCAGCTGCATCGAGAAATCGATCTGTAGGGGAGAAAACACACAGGTTTCTGCAGCACGTATTCAGATGCTGCCTCGTTCCTTTAGGGAAGTGCTACCACACTGAGGCCATTTGTAGGAATTTTACACAGCAAGATAAACAAATGCAAGCCCCTTAAGGAAACACAGGAGCTGCAGAAGAGTTTCCCAGCCAATCGTACCCAAAAATCCACGTAAGGAAAGATCCGTCTGTGAATCTCTGGTGAAACGCAGCCTTGCTTATTAGCAGGCTTGATGGGAAACCTCGTCAGATAGAAAGTCTTGTCACTTTATTTGGATGTGCTTCCCTGCATCTTAAGTTGCAGCTCGGGATCCCTGAGGATCATGTGAGGCTAGGTTATATATTAGAGAGCCGGGCTAGAGTGCTGCGAGCGTGTAAGCCTAGCAGCTGGGTAGTGTTATGGTTGCTGCTTTCCTGTGCTAAGCTGATTTACTTGTTTAAGGTCTGACCTCATCATCCTGTCAGTATGGATTCCCACCTATACAGTTAGCAGCAGCTCAGCATCGGCTCCAAGAGCTTGCAGTGTATTAATCAGGAGAGAGAGAGAGAGAGGGAGAGAGCTACCGGTATTTGTTCTTTTGTTGTCTTTTCTTAAGAAGAGGAGTTGAGACACGAGAGATAACAAAGAATCCGTTTCCTTTCTACAAGAATAGGCGTTGGGCTTTTGTCTTTTTTTTTTGTTTTTCCTGAGGAAAAAAAAAAAAATGTCAGTGTCTGGAAAGAAAGAGTTTGATGTGAAGCAGATCCTGAGGCTCCGCTGGCGGTGGTTCAGCCACCCCTCGCCGGGCTCGGCGGGCAGCGGGAGCTGCCATCAGCAGGACGGATACGAGCACAGGGGCACCCCGGTCCAGAGCAGGCTGAAGAACCACGCACGGGACAGAAACGGGCTGAAGAAAACCAGCAGCCCCGTCCACCACAACATCCTGGCCCCCGTGCCGGGTCCCACCCCGGTGCACCACCGAGCTCTTCAGACCTGGCACCAGCAACACCTCCTAGAACAGCTGCGAGCAAATGAGGATATCCCCAAAACGGGCACGGAGGAGAACTGTGCCAAAGAGGAGCCCAGTAAAGCCACGCAGGACTTGCAGATGATCACAGAAGAACATTCAGATGAATCTGCAGAGAGGTAGGAGTTTTTCAAGTCTGCACTTAGAAAGCTGTACTTCTGTCCAAGTTATTCCCTAAAGATGCCTTTGTTTTTATGCAGAGCTCTCAGTGCATGAGTGTGTGTGTGCACAGGCAGGAGACACAAACACCTTCCCCTACACACACACACACACAGAGGAACATTGTCCTGCAATGTTGGTCTGGGTCTAAGCTGCCTCATTTCATAACTACTCCATAAAAACACAACCTGCCAGCTTGTCAAATGCTCTCTGTTACAGCTGACAGCATCTCAGGGGGCTTCAGCCTCAATTGATGATGCTTAAGTGCAAGGGGAAAACGAGCCTTCTGCAATATTGTCCTCCTTCTGACTTTATCAATGGGTGCAACTGTGACAAACGGGAGCTGCAGGAGGTGCACAGCCTGGGTGGGTGCCAGCATCTGTCACATTTCTCACAGCTTGGCTTTTTCTTTTTTTACTGTCTTCTTGACAAGCATAATTAACCTTGAACCGAGTGGAAAGGAAGCATCATTACTTGCTTTTTTGACAAGGTTTCTTTGAAATCACACTACTTTCACAGCTTGTTTAGGGCACTAAGACAAATACTTCCTACAAGGTCAGGTGAATAAATAGTACAGCTATGAGACCTTAGAGGTGGGAGCTATTTTTAAGATGTTTATGAGAGATTAAAATGTTCATACCAGATATTTGATTAAGCATGCCTTTTATTTCTTCTCTTCTTTAAATTGGTGTCAGTATCATTAGCTTCTGCAGCAACAACTTTACCCCACCTTGGACTCAAATTATGCATTTATAATGTGATTATCTGCACCATTTGATGAAACTGCCCTCGGTCTTTGGGAATAATTTAGGTTTCTCACATTGTACTTAAACACAAATCTATCTTACTTGAAGTTCTAGTTTCATGTCAGTGAAAATAAAGCTGACAGTTGGGGTATTTTTAGCAGTTATTCTTTTTCAAGTTGTACATCTGGTGTAGGAAACATCTGCAGACTGAAGAGGGGGAAAAAAAAAAGACATTCCAAAATGTCATTTTGAACACTGTACTAGCAGTCAAAATGTACTCCATCAAATCATTACAGAATTGCACCAGTGAGTAGAATGTAGCACTTCTGTATGTTCACTAATGTTAGTTTGTAATGTGCAAGAAGCACACTCAATATTTTTTGAAGGACAGTACATGTTTCCTAAAATAAAATAAAAAANTTTCTACAAGAATAGGCGTTGGGCTTTTGTCTTTTTTTTTTGTTTTTCCTGAGGAAAAAAAAAAAAATGTCAGTGTCTGGAAAGAAAGAGTTTGATGTGAAGCAGATCCTGAGGCTCCGCTGGCGGTGGTTCAGCCACCCCTCGCCGGGCTCGGCGGGCAGCGGGAGCTGCCATCAGCAGGACGGATACGAGCACAGGGGCACCCCGGTCCAGAGCAGGCTGAAGAACCACGCACGGGACAGAAACGGGCTGAAGAAAACCAGCAGCCCCGTCCACCACAACATCCTGGCCCCCGTGCCGGGTCCCACCCCGGTGCACCACCGAGCTCTTCAGACCTGGCACCAGCAACACCTCCTAGAACAGCTGCGAGCAAATGAGGATATCCCCAAAACGGGCACGGAGGAGAACTGTGCCAAAGAGGAGCCCAGTAAAGCCACGCAGGACTTGCAGATGATCACAGAAGAACATTCAGATGAATCTGCAGAGAGGTAGGAGTTTTTCAAGTCTGCACTTAGAAAGCTGTACTTCTGTCCAAGTTATTCCCTAAAGATGCCTTTGTTTTTATGCAGAGCTCTCAGTGCATGAGTGTGTGTGTGCACAGGCAGGAGACACAAACACCTTCCCCTACACACACACACACACAGAGGAACATTGTCCTGCAATGTTGGTCTGGGTCTAAGCTGCCTCATTTCATAACTACTCCATAAAAACACAACCTGCCAGCTTGTCAAATGCTCTCTGTTACAGCTGACAGCATCTCAGGGGGCTTCAGCCTCAATTGATGATGCTTAAGTGCAAGGGGAAAACGAGCCTTCTGCAATATTGTCCTCCTTCTGACTTTATCAATGGGTGCAACTGTGACAAACGGGAGCTGCAGGAGGTGCACAGCCTGGGTGGGTGCCAGCATCTGTCACATTTCTCACAGCTTGGCTTTTTCTTTTTTTACTGTCTTCTTGACAAGCATAATTAACCTTGAACCGAGTGGAAAGGAAGCATCATTACTTGCTTTTTTGACAAGGTTTCTTTGAAATCACACTACTTTCACAGCTTGTTTAGGGCACTAAGACAAATACTTCCTACAAGGTCAGGTGAATAAATAGTACAGCTATGAGACCTTAGAGGTGGGAGCTATTTTTAAGATGTTTATGAGAGATTAAAATGTTCATACCAGATATTTGATTAAGCATGCCTTTTATTTCTTCTCTTCTTTAAATTGGTGTCAGTATCATTAGCTTCTGCAGCAACAACTTTACCCCACCTTGGACTCAAATTATGCATTTATAATGTGATTATCTGCACCATTTGATGAAACTGCCCTCGGTCTTTGGGAATAATTTAGGTTTCTCACATTGTACTTAAACACAAATCTATCTTACTTGAAGTTCTAGTTTCATGTCAGTGAAAATAAAGCTGACAGTTGGGGTATTTTTAGCAGTTATTCTTTTTCAAGTTGTACATCTGGTGTAGGAAACATCTGCAGACTGAAGAGGGGGAAAAAAAAAGACATTCCAAAATGTCATTTTGAACACTGTACTAGCAGTCAAAATGTACTCCATCAAATCATTACAGAATTGCACCAGTGAGTAGAATGTAGCACTTCTGTATGTTCACTAATGTTAGTTTGTAATGTGCAAGAAGCACACTCAATATTTTTTGAAGGACAGTACATGTTTCCTAAAATAAAATAAAAAATAGCATTTAAGGACACCTTAAAAAAGGTATCAATTTAATTTGAAGAAAAGGAACGCTGAATAATCAAAATAAAAGTCTATATGAGGCAAAGAAGGTGGTAAAAAAAACCCCATAATAATTCAGTTTGGAAGGCAATAAGCTACTGACATTTAAAATAAGATGCAACATTTTCTCCAGCTATATATAAACTTTCTGCTAAGAAGCCATGAAGTTTTATGCCTTCATATTCAAATCTAAACTCTTGAGCTGTTTAAATGTACAGCTTTTAGAAAGTTTTGGGAATATATCTCACAGCTTGTACTAGTAGGTTAAAACCTATTTTAACATAAACCTTGAAAGGCTGAATTAGAAATCGTTTGGAAGTGATTGCTGAATTTCTCTATAATTAACATTTTATTTCAAGAAGATAAAATAGATCATTAAAGACATGTTAATAGAGCTCCAACTTCTTAAGTAGGTATCTGCAGAAATCACTGTTTTCTTCCCCTGTAGCATCCAGCATGGGCCACACACAAATTAATATGCTAATTGATAAGATAGAAATGAACTATTGAGAAGAAGGACTAAAGAAAAGCAGACACATATATCTAGTTGTGGATATATTTTCTCTTCAGAACAATGCCTCATCTTAGAGCTTAGAAAGAATCCTTTTAAAATCACTGGACCTCCTTTCTCTTTAGAAGTTCCAAACAGTCACAAGCTGTACCCAATGGGACCTGTGTCATTACCACATCTGAAAAATCAGGTTTTTGTGGCCCCAAGTGCACCTTCCTGCAGCATTAAAAGCACTGTACAATGATCTCAGCCAGCTGCTCTTTCACACCCATACCTGAGGACACCAAAAATAACCTGAGACAAGTTTGCCTTTTATTCTATAAAAGGAATCCTATCTTCAGAGTGGTTGTGTCTAACCCTGGGATTTTTACCTCTACCTGTAGAAATCCCATTTTTAGCTGAACTCTCGAGCTACATGTCACTTAGACACTGAACCAGCAGAAAAGGACAGAAAATCAGGCCAACACCTCAATCTTGAGCAGACTATAACAGCAATTGCTACCAGCAGCTTAATGCTTCCTAGAAAATAGCTGGGGAAACAGGGAAACAATAATCTCCATTTCTGCAGAAAAACTTGACTTGCCCTTCTGGAGAAACCTCAGGATGTGTCACCTTGCAGTGCTGCAGACACAGCCCCCTGGGGCTGGGGAAATAAGGCTGTGTACTCAGGAGGAAATGTAAGTAAGGACAACAGCTCCATGTTGAGTATAAACTTTCAGCAATACACTGGTTTCTGCTTTCTTCAGGCTTTCTTTTGGTGATCAGTACCCAAGTTACACAGCCCAAGACCTAAAGAATCCCCTCTGACCTCTAGGCTTGTTCCTGAGTGATACCCCATGACAAGGGACAGGCAAACGAGTCAAAAATGACCCAAACTCATCAGGTTTGCAGTACCAGTACTGTCTCTGACATATACACCCAGACATAAGTATTTTGGGTATTATTCCCATGTGAGGGCTTTCCCTGGAGTTCTATTTTTGTTTCCATATCAGCTGAGGGGCTTGACTCACATTCCTGTGTGAAATAAATGTACTATAAGGAAAAAAACAACCCCAACCTTTTAATTATTACAGTGTCCCAGAAGATACTGAACAGGTGGAAATGAATAAATCAGTGTGCAGAGCCTGACCCCAATTTCCTGCACATTCCTTTGCTTAGCTGACATGGCACAGATCAAGGAGACAAGTGATGTTTCCTTCTGCTAAGCACTTTGCTGGGGGAGCCTTTACAGGACACATGGATCATATCTGAAGTTTCTAACAGGTACTCACATCATTTCAGATGTCTGCTTAGTTTTCCGTTTCCCAGAGCAAAGCCAGGTGAGAATACTCCTGGTGCAGATGAAACACGAGTTATTCTATGAAACCACTGGTCCAATAATCAGTGACAGTGCACCAGGCAAATGGGAGGACTATGATGCATCCTTTGCAGAGTGGATGGTTCAGTGCTGCATTCAGAGTTCACATCACAACACCATTTTCCCCTCATGAGTAACAGCTGAGTGTTGGGAACCATCCTTGATGCCCAAGCTAATAGTTTAGAAATTATTATTCCTAATCACACAGAGCACCAGCCTCCATTTTTCTAGGAAAACATCACTGCTCCAATGTTATTTTCACTGAGCTTCCAATATTTTGAAGAAAACTTTCCAAAAAATCTTAACTTTAACAAAGAAAAGGTTTGCAAACAATGAAGAAATACTGGACAGCTAGTCAGGCAAAATGTCAGAGCTTCTAGGACACAGCTGGATCAACTATATTTAGGTGCTTCCATGGTTACCTGTAGTACAATGTAAGCTCATTATTTCCTTGCTCTTTCCCCCATGGATATAGGCAGTGCATCACTCCCCTTACTCTCTTTATTCCCATACTATTCTTTCCAGCATTTGTTGTGTTTGAATATTGTTTTAAGGCTGAAGAGTTGCAATCTCTTCTCCTAAGTCCTATGCTAGACAACTGTGATAATTTCACTGCTCTCCTGACCTTCTCCAGCATGTCTGGCTGAACCTGCAGCACTGTGGCTGGACGTGGAGATGTTCTGGTGAAAGCCTGACATTTCTAGTGTAGAGGGCAGGAGCACTTACATGTCATTCTGACTAAAAATCTGCTTGAGTATCCTGCTCAGAGTTATTTTTATGTCAACAACATGGTGCTATTGCTCATGTCTGGCTTGTGATTCATGGGAAATTCTGGACCTTGCACCAAAGACCTGTTCCCTCACCACCTCTACATTCTTTGCAGTTATTCCTTCCATAACATAGTCCTTTGCACAAATATCCATTTTATGTTGATCAGATGATGTCTCCAATTTGCTGAGCTAATACTCAGTTCTGATCCCAGTCAGTGTCTCCAATTTGCTAAGTTAACATTCAGTTCTGACCCTCTGCTCCAACACACTCACAGCTCTTCTCAGCTTGGCATGATGTTCAAGTTCCTAGCAAAGCTTTCTCTTTTTCCTCCTCCCTCCAAGGAATTTCAAAACTGTATGACAAATCCTAGGGGAATTTTAGTGGAAAGCTCCTTAGGAACCCAGTTTAAGTTCATATTTATCAGTGAAATACTGATAATTATTTTAGAAGTATGATTTCTAGGTCCAGACCTATTCCATAATGCATTACTCCAAACAGTACCTCAGGTTGAACTCAGTCCTGTCTGGAACTGTCAGATAATATCCTCATGTCCAAGCTGCAAATGACAGCTACCTGTTTTCTGCTCTCCATAATGCCTGCTACATACAACCTGCTCAGGAAGGACTTCATCTCATTTTGACATGTTATTCTTAACAAATACTTGCTGACAGTCTTGAAGTTCTTAGAAATAATAATGGTATGACTTTTACACTGCAGAATTTTGCAAGAAGAGCTAGGAAAAGAAATTATATTTCTGTCTTGTGGAGGATTTTGCAGTTTCTTTAATATGAATGTAATTTAATATATAATTCAGCAGTGCATTTGAAAAAGATGATTTTATGCCAGTGTGCTACGGATAACCAAACCACTTCGTTGGTGCCTCAGGGACAAGCAAAAGCTAATGGTCTTCTAAAGATGACCTTTAACTAAAGGTCAAAATATGAATCTGAAACTGGAGACATTTGAAATGGGTTATTTAAGCTCCAGTAGCTGCTCTCCTCTCAGAAGCCCATGTGGCCTTCCAGTGCTGTGGTGCAGAGGAAGAGCAGCTTGCAGCGGGGGAGTCAGGGTGACATGCTAGGCAAGGATGCTTGGTGAACATCCCATTGGCACCACTGAGATGCTGCATCTGCTGCTGCCAGGGACTCCTTCAGCTGTTCTTGTGAACTGAACAAAGGCATCTGTACAACAGATCATTAGTGACAGCAAGCTGAATTGTCATGGCATTGCACAGAAATTCACTCACAACTGCTTGGAAAATGATACGTGAGAGCAACCAAGGAAATGCTCCTTGGATATCTAATGTTTGCCAAGTGCAGAGAATCTGTGCAGGGAGGGGCAGCTGAGGTAGGATTCAAATCTAAAAGGAAAATGACCCTGTCCCAGAAGTCAGTAATGCCCAGGAGGAGTGGGACTTGACAGGCACTGTGCCAGTGCAAGGCCATGCACATAGAGCACTGGAGTCATCCTCACTCCACAAATGGTTCACACAATTGCTCCTGGTACAGAAATTAAACCCCATATATCTCAAAGGCACCCTCAGCAGATTTTATTCCTATTCCCTCCTCCTATGATGACATCTTATGAGGAACTTGCAAAGGCAAAAAGTGAGTGAAATTAAAGTGGGTTGAAAGAATTATTAAAAAATAAAGGAAGAAGGAGGTTGGTAGTTTGAAATTAATTTTATATTTAGCCTGTGGAAGGAGTGGGTATTTATTCAAAAGATTCTTTTTCATAGCTACATAAATAGAATCATAGAGTAATTTAAACTGAAAAGGACCTCTGGATGTCATCAAGTCTAACCTTGTCTCCCCACCAAGACAGCTATAATGAGAAATAATATGACTTAATAAAAACACAAGATATTTCACAGGCTTACATTTACCATGCAGAGCTTTCAAAGATGAATTATTACAGGCAAGGAAAAAAAACCCTCAACCATTTAAAAGTAATTTAAGAAACTAGGACAATTCTATTAATTTCAAAACAATTTCTTTACGATTCAATTATCTTGTCATTCCCACTCCATACAGCTTGCTCTCAGCAAAGACAGCTGTTAAATTACTTTTTAAAGAGTTATTACTGTTCTTAAAAAATCACTTCTTAATGTCTCCAAGAAAAAAGTTAAGGAGATGATTAAACACACGCAGAGCAGTTTGCACAGACACGCTGAGCACGTGCAATTGTGAGATCACCAGGCAGTGGTAGGATGGGAGAGGTGCTTTTGGGGAGGGGGAGAGGGTTTGCTTGATTGGAAAGTCAGAAAGTCAGTTCTGAAAGAACTGAAAAAAAACATTTTCACTGCTGTTTTGGGGCTGAATTGTTTCCCTTTGGCTATTTGAAATACTGTGATGAGGAATGTTACTTAAATGTTTGAAGGAAGAAAGGGGTTTGTTTGAGTCAAACAGCCAAGCTGGCCCAGTATAAACCAGTTCATTTCAGTTGGTTTCCTGCTAGAATAAAACCATGATACTGTGTCTAGAGAATGTGTCAGGTGAGAAGTTGAAGGCCATGGCTTGCACATGGCACTCCTGTAGGTAAGCTGTAGGAATACAGAAGTGAAGCTGAACTACTGTCAAGATTCAAAGAACAAATATAGGAGATAAACTTTAAAATCTCTCAAACAAAGCTATGGAAACATTTCCTCCTCTGTGAGACCAGACTCAACCTCAGTGACTCCATCATCAGCCACACTGGCATGAGAACTCCCCACACAGCTCTGCCAGCAACTCTGCTCCCAGGTCACCCCCTTCCCTCCATTTCCAAGCAAATCTTTCATAGCCAAAACTCAATTCACAGCTAATTAAAACAGAAGAACAAGACCTTAGAGACTGTCCCTTAACAACAATTCTGCCCATCCAATGATTATTGCCATAAAACTTCTTCCACTTCATCCCAGTACCTATTTCCATTCTATACAATAAGTCAGGATATTTCACTAGCAGTCTGTGATTGAGACATAGCACATGGAGAGCACAAAACAAAAAGTTTCCTTCCTTGTCCTCTCAATTAAAACCCATTTAGGCTAAACAAGCATATTTACTGGGGAAAAACAAAACAAAACAATGTCTGACACGTGGTTCTTTCTTCAGTTTTGCTATATATACATTGAAAATCTTTGGACTAGAATCTTAATATCTTACCTGCATATGAACATCTGATTGATTCCAATTCAAGTTCTCTCAGCCAGCTTCAAGCTTTTTTTTACTGTAGAACTTTGTGATTAGTTGCAGTAGGACCTGAAAATCCACATCCATGGGTTACATCTCACAGCTGGTGTTGCTTCTTTATGAATCACTCAGCTTCTTGGCATCCCAGTGTTCTCCTGTTAGAGTTGGCATTTGATACCTATTTTCCTAGGGTCACAAGAAGAACTGATCAGTGTGTTTAAATATCAGAATCTGCCAGCAAACTGCTATTCAAATGCCAATTGGAAAGCATGAACATTAGGACTGATAGGTTATACAGCTGCACTGTTATCTTCTCACTATAACATCATCACTACAACTCCAAGCCTGGGACTTTAACTGGAAGTTTCCTCTTCCAATAAGCAGTAGAGACCACCCCTATACTGCAAATGGACTGTTGGAACAGCAAGCAAGGGGAATACACTTGATAAAGTGGACAGCCACTGTCACCATTTGCTATGCTTCAGTTTCCCTGATAAATGAGAAGTCAAGAGGCAGGGAGCCCTTCCTGCTGGCAAAGAGCATTTTCAAAGCCTGTTCATTTTCACAGAAGCTGAGAAAATGAAGAACCTTTTTGAACTGGGCAAATACACCTTGATTTAAATGGAAATTGTGAGCACACCACTAAGAAATCCTAGGATGAGTTGGAGAATAGCTATTTTAAGCTATTACATATGGCTTGTGTTGCTAGGGAAACCTCTTCTGCAGTGTTCCTTTAGCACAGATGCTCAGGAAAGCTCTCTGTCTCCATGTCAAACCAGTGCAGAATGCTTCAGGATGTGAAGAAATGGAGATGCACACACACACACACACACACACACACACACATGCAGACAAAAATATCTCTGTAATTTTATCTTAGTCATGCTCAGTGTCTTTGGTGGAACTTAGATGGCTCCATTTCTGCCACGACCATGATAAATCAAAAAGCTTTGTAATGAAAAGCCTGTGTTTGAGAAATGAAGGTATTTGTTCAAACATTACCTGCATTTTTGATTCATTTGGGTTCACGTTTTAGATGCTGTTGAGAACAAAGATTTGCCTTTGCCCCCTCCATAGTGAAAAGGCAAAGAGAAAAGACAGCTCTGTAAAAAAAGAAAGATTGTGGGTTAGAGATTTGTAGGGTCTTAGCACTGCCAAGATAGGTTTAGGCTACATAGGAGAGAGGCAGAAATGATTCTTGCCACAAAGTAATTGGGATAATTAAAACCATCAGTTATTTTGGACATTTCAACCCCAGTTTTCTGCAATAAATTCTCTATTTTCTCCAATATGCTGGTGCATTTCGTGCAAAACATATGTGAACACTGAGCTATAAATAGTTTCCAACCAAACACACATCAATATCTTTTAGAGCAGCCCTTGTAAAACACATTTAGAGATGAAAACACTTGTTCCCAGTCACAACTTCCACAACTGGCTGGCAGAGAACACCCAGTGCTGCCTCCAGCCTGCCCAGCTGCCATTCCCTCCACACAAAATGACATGGAAAGCCAGAATTTCCCTCCCACCCCCACATCCCTCTCTATGTGCTACTACAGGGGCTTAGGAGGGACTTTTGATCTTTCTAAGATGCTTGACCTAGTAAAATCACCCAGCAGTGCAGCCACCTCTGTCTCAAGAGAGATCTTGTCACAGTGGATTTACAAGCAGCACTAAGACAGCTTCCTGGGAACTGACTGGTCATGCTGGAGCCAGACTGTTCCATCACAGCACAATCAGTAGGGAAAAAGGAACAAGATTTGAAGTCAGATCTATTTTATATATATATAAATTTATTTTTTTTTGTCTTACTTTTTCATTCACTGAAAGGATCCCCAATTCAACTATAAAAAAATCCAGAGTGGCTTGGTGGTAAAATATGTCAAGAAAGTTGCTCAGCATGAAGCTCCCATGGGATGCCACAAGTCAGGAGAACTCACACGTGCCTCCTACATCCTCATGCAGCCTGTAGCTCCATTCCTAGCCAGCTGGTGGAAGTTTCCTTACACTTAATGTTGCAGTGAATTCAGACCTGAACACAATCAGCAAAACAAAGTCAGGGCAGTTTGGCCTGTTCAGAGAGGCAAGGAAGTCCTGAAACATTTCCCAACAAGCCACTGAGCTTTAATCTTCACATATAGAATTATTTCTTTACATATAAACAATTCCCTAGATTAATTTTAAATGATACATCAAGTTGCTACCTCATCTTTTCATTTTCACTACTTGTTTTCATTTTTTTGCAGCTCCAAAAATGTTCTTTGTTGTTCCCTTTGTGTCAAGCCATTAAGTGAAAAGGCTGTTATTGGACTTTTACTGGCTGTGACATTTCAGGAATCAGTTGATGGTAAAGCCCACAAATTTTTACCTTTGTTACTAAGCAGCTTTCAATCATAAATGTATCTTAAAATAATTTTGGAGAGTAACAGTCAAAAAGTGAAACTTCCAATTTCTAGACTCCTATCTTTCTCATCTATTATTTTTTTTTATTCTATAAACTGTTGCTGAGGTCTTTTTAGTTTTCTGACACCCCAAATACTCTCTCTCAAATGCAAGACCAATTTCTAACGTAGATAATTTAGAGGCAAAACTTGCAATATATTAATGATCTGCAGACTCTGCCAAGATAAAAAGGTAAGACCCCAGCAAAAAAAGGTCCTGACCCAAAACCAACACAAATATATTTCAGATTTGCCTGTTCAATTTAATATTGAGTTGCACTTGAAATTTGGATGGATCATAAATGTTATTCAATGGAGAGAGGCTCAGCAGACAGTGTCCAGCAAAAAGTAAGCAGGAAAGGTCGACTGATGTTAAAAACATTTAATTATATCTCATTTGATCTTGCTGGGGGCAACATGATCAGTAGGACCACAGAAAAATGCATGTTATGGTATTGCAACAGATTAAACAACTAACTTCTCTACAGTCAGAAGAGAAACTGTGTGAGAAAGTGAGCAAGAGAAGCTAGATCATAGTAATTTCCAGAGGGAAGCATCAGTCCTTTCAGGACAACCTGGTAATGTGTAGATGGTACCAGATAAATGCTTACATTAATCTCCTTAAAGCCTTTTAACTCCCCAGCTGAAATCCTCATTAAATATCTTACCTCTTTCTAGCTTTTTTAATTACCAGGATCCTAAGATCCCAGGGTTGGGTGGGAAGGGGTCTCAGGAGGTGTCTGGCCCCATCCCTGCTCAAAGCAGGGTGAGCTGGAGATCAGCCCAGGCTGCTCTGGGCTCCATCCACCTGGGTCTTCAAAACCTCTTAAAGTGGAGACTACCTGACCTGCTGAAGGTGTATCTTACCTTTTCACTGAAGCAATGCAGATTGCAAGCAAGCTAAATCATCTTTTCCTTCTTCAGGTGGCAGAAAACAATCTAGAGGCAGATTTGTTTTTTCTATCAAGATTAGATAGAATACTGTCTTTCCACATGCTTAATTTAGTTCCTGTTGTATTACAACCTCAGGAAAAGTTGAAATACAGATTTTATTGAATAAATGTGATCCAAGTGCTCTGTTCTTTTTTTGGTGAGATCACATTATAATGCAATTTTTCCTCCCTCCAGCCTGGAATAGTGAATAGCACAGGCAGTCCTGGAGCCAGTCTGTCAGAACAATGCTATCAGCAAGATTTTCCACTGGTCATATCAGTTCCACTTGTATTTTTCAGCCTTTCTTGATTTTTATTTTGATTTTGTATACTACTTTTATTTAGATTTCATTTCAATTCCAGTGAGTTGACACTGACATGGACCCTGGCTCGTTGAAGCAGTTATCACTATTATCTGCCAGGATAAATGCCAAGTCACCAACAGCATCAAGAGGTTTTCTTAAGCCATGTTCTCAGGAATAGTGTTAAAAACACTTGATACTGTCAAATTGAAGTAGACCTAATAGCCTATCTGTAAAGGTTGTAAAGATAATTCTGTCTCACAAAGGTGCTATGGACTCATGAATAGAGGTTTCCTCAGTAAGGAATTACGTTAAGTTGCTCTCAAAAATCTACTTTTCTGAACAAGTGATGCTCAGTGGACATGAATTTCTGACATTAGCAAAAGAAAAAAAGCAGATAATAATGAATACCAAGCTATTTCTCAGCCATTGAAAAAGTGAAAGTCAGTGCCCAAGGACAAAAGCAGGAGATAATGCACAATTGTCTACATCATTTCTAACATGAACAATTCCTTCCAGCATATTTGGGAGGGCATCCAGTGTATGCTGGTTTGATTGTGCTGCCTTGAAAGCAAATCCACCCATCCCAGTCAGATATTAAGACAGTAGGCTAAGTTATTTGAATACATTTCTAGACCTAGGTTTGAGTTATGTTTTCTGACACAGAAAAACCAGAAGGTAACAAGTAGCTGGAGAATATTTGGTATCAGGATAGCTGTACTTTGGAACACAGAAATATTTGGCTGTAACAGAGGGAAACTCTCAGTGTAGAATTACACTAGAATTAAGAAAAGGGAGGAACTGACCACAGAATTTTGTAGCTACCAAACAGAATAGGAAACTTCAGTCTTTGAATCAGAATTATTTAGCTTACTTGCAATCTGCATTGCTTCAGTGAAAATAAACTCCAAGATATGCCTTCAAACTATTTCAGCAGGTCATGGAGTCTCCACCCTAAGGGGTTTTTAAGACCCAACAGGATAAAACCCAGAGCAGCCTAAGCTGATCTCAGAGCAGATCAGGGGAATCAGGTGAGGAGGTGCTTGAGAACAAGCCTGGAGTATTTTACATGATTGTGGAAGTGTTGCACAGTGAAATTTCAAGTGATGCCTTCAGCTGCAGTGGGGATTATCATCTCATCTAAGTGAAAGGTAAGAGTTGTTACTGCTTTGTTAGAATCTAAACAGATAAAAGTAGGAAAAGATGAAAAAAATGAGGTAGTCACAGCAAGCTCAAGAGCAGAGTCCCTTTCTCTTTCATGGAGTACAGAAAACAAATGAGAAGTGTATGAATGTTGAAGGTTTCATAAATCAAGATACCTTAAAAAAATCTTACAGTAATATCCCTATTAGCTGCAAGGCTCAAAATAAGCATGAGCATAGTGCCTAGTGAGAATGTTACTCCCCAGCTGCTCAAAATTCTGTTCACTGGAGAAAAAAAACACCTCACACACTCTTGTTTTCTTATATTTCTCTCTCCCAAGCTCCCCTTTTGCCAGCAGTGGAAGGGGAGGGCACAGAGCAGGGTCATCATCCCCACAAACCCTCTCAGCAGAGAGATTTCTCTCTGAAAGGTGCTTAATGAAGTAAGAAACATGGACTTAATTAGTTTCATCTGGCAATAGTCATGTCTGCATTTAAAACAATTTTATTTTTGCCACTGGCTTGCATTTTGTTTTGTGTGTCCTCTAACTAAAAATGCCACAAGCTCATGTCCAGCATTTAGTCATTACTTTACATTTTTACATTCTGACAGCCTGGGACAGTGCTACATGATGCCTTCTGGCCACAGCATTTTCTGTTCTTCAGAAAGATGCTTTAAATGATGATTTAAAGATGCTTTAAAACCTGTATTATCACCAGCTACAAGAAGGCTGTGCAAATAGTGGCCAGCCTTGCTGAATTTCTCCTCCAAGACTTTTAATTTCCCTCTAACATAATCATGGAATCTAAAAATTAAGATTAGCAATCCAGGGTTGCAGTGATGGCTGCAGAATGCTGCTTGTACCACTGCAGCTCCTCAGAGCTCACATTAAATCATACTTTATGTGCTAGGTTTCAAGGGATAATAACTTAGTATTGATTTTCTGGTTGGGCTTAGGAAAAATGAATGTTAATTAAAATATCATTTAGTTTAAAAATGTGTCATACAGCAATATGCACTATTCCACACACAATATTTCCAGGCAGCAATTCCACCTTCTATAATATTCTATAATAACTACAGGTCCTAATGTCAGTGGTATAAACACCACCACGGCTCATTTCTTCTGTTGCTATGAAGTCACTGCTTTCTACAGCAGAATTTAACAGTATTTTCTAATCCAACTTTTCAGTTAGTTCAAAACCACATGGATATCAATGCATGGAAATGGATTTTATAAGTGATGAACCCTAGTTGTAGAGCAAGATACAGATGTTTTGTCCTATTTCCATAATTTCCTTATCCTTATATCACATCTGCTCGACCTTGTGTAATTACCAAGGCAGTTAGAAAGTTATCAGTGAATCTTGGAATGGTTTGGCTTGGAGGGAACCTGAAAGTTCATCCAGTTCCAACCCCCCTTGCCATGGGAGGGACCCTCTCACTAGACCAGCTTTTATCTCCATACAAAGGGTTAACTCAAGTGTTGTTTACAATGTGAGAAAAAAGGCAGTGGGTTTTTGAGAGAAGCAACATGTGGCATTACCAGAGCTAAGGTTCATTTGAAGATGGATGTGTATTTACTCCTGTCTTTTCACCTGAAATATTTCACTCAGTTATTATTTTCTATTACATAAAGTACATGAATGCAGTACAGCATTAATTCTCCTGGAGGATGCTGAATGGTGATTGAAGATGGCACTGATTTAAATGGTCTGTCAGAGACACTTCAGCACTGAACAGACACAGATCCACTACAATAAAACTCATGGACATAGAGCCAGGGTGCTCTCCACACTGATTAGGTATTTCTAGAGCTGCTAGCTTAAAAGGAAGTATCTCATGCTATGGAAAGAAGTGTCCTGAAGTGATGTCATTGTCATCTGTATAGTAAAGCTTTAGATCAGATTGGGAAGAGAATCATCATTCCAATTGAAAGCTCCTACTTTATTTACTATATTATCTTTCAGTGAATTCAACAATTTAAACCAGCTCACAAGAAACCTCTCTGGAGGAATATTGCACCTTGGGCACCTTTCAGAGCTGTGGATTTCACTCCAGTGGAGCTGTATTTTTATGTCCCTGAGTTCTGCTGGGAAGGCAGTGTTGGGATCTGCCTTCAAAGCCACAGAGGTCAAAAGGAGTTGCTCCGTGACCTGTCCCAACCTACCACTCCTGCTGGAGACAAGTCAGGAGGCTGGTTGAATTTTAAATAATTTTAAATTATTTAAATTTAATTTTAAAAATCTAATTTTAAAATCTCATTAAATTTGTGAATGAGTCTGAAATAAATTGCTGAGCAATTTTCAAAACCAAGCCCTAAAACTGGGGAACAGAATGCCATAGAAGGTGACAATTTCACAGGCATTTAAAAAATAGTGAAATGGTTAAATGTTTGTCTTCAGCAGTCAACCCAAAGTGATTCACACAGCATTACACTGCAACCAAAGAAGAGCTGCACTCGATCTCCCTGTGCTTTTACACAGCAATAAATCACAGAAACTACCTGTGCTACACACAGATGTCCCACTTCTTCATTATCTGCATAAAGCAATTTGTGAGCATGAAACCCTAGTGCAGACACAAGAAAGGAGGGCATCAAGCTTTCACAGACTGCCTTCTAGCAGCAGAAGTTGAACATCTGATGGAGCACACACACCAATAGGAACAAGCTGCACTGCAGAGCCTGCAAAATAGTTGTAGAATTAAGCTCCTCTGTTAAGAAAATAAATACAGAATATTACTGAGGAGACTGGATCTACCCCTCTTTGGAATGGAATGATGATGTGGCCACAGGTGACATGCAGCAGAAAGGGCTGGTGCAGTGCTCAGGGGCTCTTTGCAGCCTGTTTTCCATTAGCATGACCCCATGGAATCTGTGCTGTTCACAGGACAGTTACCCAAACTCACCCTGATATGAATCACAGTGATATTCATCTGGGGACTTTTCATGTCTGGGGGGAAGAACAAAGCTCAAAGCAGCTACAGGGCTTCCAGGGGTGTGCTGAAGCTCCTGGGTTTAATGATATGCACACTTGTAATCCCAAATGGGAAACCTTATTGTAACTACTGCCAACTGAGAAAACTGGCAGGTTTATATTAATGCTACCATTAAAAAAAAAAATATTAAACCCAGGCAGTTTCAAGCTCTACGTTCTAAAGGAATTGGCAGTCTGACCTGTCAAATTAGATAGAAGTTTGCAGTCTTTCCAGCAACTTAAATAATTACACATTTCAATTGTCTATTTATTTACTACATCATTTTCTGTCACTGCCACTGCCTCGTGTTGTTACTACCTCATGTTACCTCAGCAGTCATCAACACCCAGTACAATTTTCTTTACTCTTCTGAACAAAAGTTTCTTACCCATGCCCCAGAAACTTCAACATGATCTTTAGCTGATACACATACAAAGAACAAGGGAGACCATTGCAGCAGAAATTGTAAGGCAGGGGTTGGGACAGTTCCTGAGGTGGTGTAATTATTACAGTGAGCAATGAGTACAGATGCATCAGCTTTCTCATTCAGAAATGGCTTTTTATCTGAAATCTTTTCCTTTCTCAGCCAGCTGAGGTGGTTTATCTCTAACAGATGCTACAGCCCTATGATTTCATGGAGGAAAAACAGCATCTCCATCTCCAACCTCAACAGACAGCAGGTCAAAGCTCAAGCAGCTGCACAGGAGAGAAGCTGCCCACGTGGGGGTTGAGTGCAGCTCTCTTCAACTAGCAGGAGCAAATGAGAGGGGGGAAAAAGTGATGAGCTGCACTGTAAATATTGCTGCACAAACAACCTGAACTGATGAAGCTGCAGTTTTGTCTCGTGCCCTGAGCACTACTCACCCTGGTGCTTTCAGCCCTGATCAAGTCCTTGGAATGTCTCTTGTCTGTAACTGGTTCCCAGTTTGCTGCTGGTGGCTGCTAGGATTTACAGTGCAGAGGTAATGTGATCCAAAACCAGTCTCTAAGTGACACTGAGGACTGACCTCTTGGTTAAACTGAATTTCACCAGTATTCCTGCAGTTTACCTGGGTACACTCAGCAAGTATCCATCCAAAAAAAGCTCACCATGGAAATGGAAATAAACAGCCTTATCAAGAACAACACTGCATTGCTTCACCTGTTTTTCATGCCATATTATGCTTCTAAGCTTTCTTATCATCAGGTTTACTTTCTGGGTTTTGGCCACAGACACACTTAATGAGGCACTCGAACAACATCCTGAATATTAAAAGGGACATGGCAAATAAGTGGCATTTATGTTTTATCACATTCTAATTACATAATGAGGAAAATTAAATTTATATACTGATCAAGGAAGAGTGCTGTTCTGACTAATGAAGAGTACTTGATCAAGAGAGAAAATAATTTGAAGGTAAATCAGAAATGTAAATTCTTGTAGGTCTGGAATGAATTCATCAATTCCCCTGACCCAAGGACAGCTAAAATCTTTCTTCCACAAACCATTTTAAAATCACAGCTTGTTTGGGATCCAGTATAATTTAGTTGCTACCTCAATTGTTATTTCTCAGGCTGTTTCATTCAGCTAATTACAAGTATGAGCCCATCTTGGAGAAGTATAGATTTGTTATAAGAAGAAGGACAAAGATGGCTCCTGAACTGAAATTCTGCTCCCCAAAAGTTTGTGACTCTCAGATATTGATGCACCAATTAAACCTTCTTTCCATCATATTTTGGCCTAAAACTACAGAGCAGCATCAAAGCAGAATTTCCTGGAATGCATTCAGAACATTGTTTGCCTCTGACAGTGCATCCCCGATAAATTTCAAGTGCAGCTATACAAGTAATTCCCATCTCCTTTATTACACTGCAAACATGCCATGCAAGCTCCATTTTGAGCATGTCATCTGAAATAGTGTCAGAAGTCATCCCAAAGTCTAGATGCCTTCTGACAACTCATGGTTTTCTCCCAGTAAGCTTTGTTGTCTTGTCAAACAAAATAATACAATTGTTATGATAGATTTGTTCTGAACAGCAGTGCTGGCTGGTATTTATCTCCTTGGGATCATCTGGATGCTTAATGCTTTTTGATTCTTTGACTTTCTATCATCTTTTTTAAAAATTTCATGTTTCCTCTTCTAAAAAATGGTACCTTACAGAAAAACTCTGACATCATTTCACTTGGCTCTACCTCAGCTGAAATTCCTAGAGCTCAGCCACTTTGGAATCATTTCAATAGAGATTTATCTCTGCTCTCTGCAGGCTAATCCACCTTCCTAAGCTGCTGTTAGTAATGCTAATGGTGTTAACACAACTCTGCATGGGAGGGAAGGTGGAGGCAGAGATGACAGGAAGCAATTGGGGTTTCTGATTCCTCAGAACAGCTCACTGATGATTTCTGGACTGAGTAACAAAGTGATTCTTTAGTCATCCTGGAGCTAATGCACTTCTGGAAACTTTTGTTGCTCAAGATTCAGATTTTGTCTGTCCAAACTTGTATGGGTTTTATAGAAAACAAACATTTCTCCCCTTCCAGATGAAGCTGCCATGAGCCTGGAGGTCTCTGTGTGGTGTTCTCAGCACATTCACCTAGAAGAGGGTGTGACAGGGACAGACTCAGCAGCACATCTGCAGCCAGCTTGCTTAGCTCTCTGTCACAGTCCACAGCACAGCCCAAGAGGATGCAACATAAAGACATCAGGCTCAGGGATATTTTTACTGACTTTTCTATAGGATACTTTAATCCCTGTATTCTTTAGTTCACTGATCCCCAGCACTGTATTCTGTAGGTCAGTATTGGAGTTCCCTGCAGTGATAGTTGTATACTAAGGAAAATATATAAATATTTCTCTTTGAATTTATTTTTTCCCTTAATACACTATAGCTACCATTCTGAATCAGCTGCAAAGATAAACCAGCAATTATATAATTCATATTAACAAAATTAATAGAGCACATCTTTTTGCTTCCAGTATTTCTCAGTCTCTGAAGACCTTTTGTCTTTGAAATAATTAATTATGTTAGTGGTATTTCTGCTGTAGTTAAAGGTCACTCTACAAAACATGTGAAAAAGCACCAAGGACTGAAGGGAAATTATTTGAGTTTAAGTTTCTTTGTAAATATTTGCATCTTAAAAATGACTGTTCTACCTAGAGATATACACACACTGTGGGAAATTATTTCAAGTAACTAGTGCTGTGCATTTGTAATAGGGATGCTTAAGTACTGAGTTGATTTCTGCAAACACTGAAGAAAAGTGCCATGTAAAACATAATTAAATACAATATTTAGAGTTTATATGTTGAATCTGAAAAAAGATATTTTTGATTTTTTTTTCTTTAAAGCAAGCTTAAGAGGTAAACATGAATATTACAGAGTATGAATTTGGCACCAAGTGGCGGGTGCATAACTAAGGAGCAGATAATCCAATTTTGAAGCTTCTTCATTTTCAATGAAGCACTGAAGGAAAACAAAAAAGTCATTAAACTCCCTGAGACAAATTAATTTTTCTAAGCTGTAAACTACAAAGGACCCACGTTATAGGTGAACTTGATTTGCCCCCTTTTCTTTAAGAGAGAAAGAGCATTTGCAATGGTAATGAAGAGCTGCTAAGGAAAGCTGGGGTGCTCATTGCACTCAGTGGGTGTGGATCTGCAAACCCATTTCATGAGCAGTATAGGCTGGGAGTGCCCAGCCAGACACATCCCCTGCACACACCCCGTGTACCTGAGGGTTCCAGGTGACAC
>VYZU01018449.1:27334-50863 GCA_013401355.1 Ceyx cyanopectus | reverse complement strand
TGGCTCCTGAACTGAAATTCTGCTCCCCAAAAGTTTGTGACTCTCAGATATTGATGCACCAATTAAACCTTCTTTCCATCATATTTTGGCCTAAAACTACAGAGCAGCATCAAAGCAGAATTTCCTGGAATGCATTCAGAACATTGTTTGCCTCTGACAGTGCATCCCCGATAAATTTCAAGTGCAGCTATACAAGTAATTCCCATCTCCTTTATTACACTGCAAACATGCCATGCAAGCTCCATTTTGAGCATGTCATCTGAAATAGTGTCAGAAGTCATCCCAAAGTCTAGATGCCTTCTGACAACTCATGGTTTTCTCCCAGTAAGCTTTGTTGTCTTGTCAAACAAAATAATACAATTGTTATGATAGATTTGTTCTGAACAGCAGTGCTGGCTGGTATTTATCTCCTTGGGATCATCTGGATGCTTAATGCTTTTTGATTCTTTGACTTTCTATCATCTTTTTTAAAAATTTCATGTTTCCTCTTCTAAAAAATGGTACCTTACAGAAAAACTCTGACATCATTTCACTTGGCTCTACCTCAGCTGAAATTCCTAGAGCTCAGCCACTTTGGAATCATTTCAATAGAGATTTATCTCTGCTCTCTGCAGGCTAATCCACCTTCCTAAGCTGCTGTTAGTAATGCTAATGGTGTTAACACAACTCTGCATGGGAGGGAAGGTGGAGGCAGAGATGACAGGAAGCAATTGGGGTTTCTGATTCCTCAGAACAGCTCACTGATGATTTCTGGACTGAGTAACAAAGTGATTCTTTAGTCATCCTGGAGCTAATGCACTTCTGGAAACTTTTGTTGCTCAAGATTCAGATTTTGTCTGTCCAAACTTGTATGGGTTTTATAGAAAACAAACATTTCTCCCCTTCCAGATGAAGCTGCCATGAGCCTGGAGGTCTCTGTGTGGTGTTCTCAGCACATTCACCTAGAAGAGGGTGTGACAGGGACAGACTCAGCAGCACATCTGCAGCCAGCTTGCTTAGCTCTCTGTCACAGTCCACAGCACAGCCCAAGAGGATGCAACATAAAGACATCAGGCTCAGGGATATTTTTACTGACTTTTCTATAGGATACTTTAATCCCTGTATTCTTTAGTTCACTGATCCCCAGCACTGTATTCTGTAGGTCAGTATTGGAGTTCCCTGCAGTGATAGTTGTATACTAAGGAAAATATATAAATATTTCTCTTTGAATTTATTTTTTCCCTTAATACACTATAGCTACCATTCTGAATCAGCTGCAAAGATAAACCAGCAATTATATAATTCATATTAACAAAATTAATAGAGCACATCTTTTTGCTTCCAGTATTTCTCAGTCTCTGAAGACCTTTTGTCTTTGAAATAATTAATTATGTTAGTGGTATTTCTGCTGTAGTTAAAGGTCACTCTACAAAACATGTGAAAAAGCACCAAGGACTGAAGGGAAATTATTTGAGTTTAAGTTTCTTTGTAAATATTTGCATCTTAAAAATGACTGTTCTACCTAGAGATATACACACACTGTGGGAAATTATTTCAAGTAACTAGTGCTGTGCATTTGTAATAGGGATGCTTAAGTACTGAGTTGATTTCTGCAAACACTGAAGAAAAGTGCCATGTAAAACATAATTAAATACAATATTTAGAGTTTATATGTTGAATCTGAAAAAAGATATTTTTGATTTTTTTTTCTTTAAAGCAAGCTTAAGAGGTAAACATGAATATTACAGAGTATGAATTTGGCACCAAGTGGCGGGTGCATAACTAAGGAGCAGATAATCCAATTTTGAAGCTTCTTCATTTTCAATGAAGCACTGAAGGAAAACAAAAAAGTCATTAAACTCCCTGAGACAAATTAATTTTTCTAAGCTGTAAACTACAAAGGACCCACGTTATAGGTGAACTTGATTTGCCCCCTTTTCTTTAAGAGAGAAAGAGCATTTGCAATGGTAATGAAGAGCTGCTAAGGAAAGCTGGGGTGCTCATTGCACTCAGTGGGTGTGGATCTGCAAACCCATTTCATGAGCAGTATAGGCTGGGAGTGCCCAGCCAGACACATCCCCTGCACACACCCCGTGTACCTGAGGGTTCCAGGTGACACACACACACACACCCAGGGCTGGCACCTCAGCTGTACCTGCAGTGGTGCCTCTCTGCAGACCATAAACCATCTTCTGTAGCCAGGGAGTGTGGCAGGGCCAGGGCTGAGTGGGAATGTTGGGTACCAGTGCAGCTGAAAGGCATCAGCACCCTGTGCATCTGGGTCCCAGTGCCCCAGAGATGCCAGATTCCATGTGGGCTGTGCAACAGCTACAGATGCAGTGCGGAAATGCAGAAAACTCCATCTGATAGATTGTCAGATGGAAAAAAAAGAGGCCTGTCTGGAAAATTCCAGGCACATAGCAACTGGCATGTTGTTCTGTACCCCTCTGACAAGCACAGACATACTGACACTTCCCTGTCTTGCAGAGGAGACAGAAACTCTGTCTCAATATTACATTATCACTTGTTTTCTAATTATTCCCCTTGAATTCTGATGAGCTATTTAATGAGGAATGATCTTTGAAAATGTGTGATCAAACTTCTATTTTCTCATAATACTACAGATTCAACTGCAGTTATCCATTTTTACTTCTAAATTCTCTGAACTAGATGTTCAGTTGTGAAGATAATCCAATATTCTGCTAGATTTAATACGTTCATTTCATGAAGAGATTTCATCTCTCCTAAGAATTCATGAATATGCATGAACAGTATCAAAGACAACCAGGAAATGTAGTGAACCACCTGACATTATTTCCCAGACATCTATTGACTTGGACATGTAAAAACCAGGTGCTTTGCATTTTAACAATAGACAAGAATAAACTGAGAACATGTTTGGGGATTTTTTTCTAGAAAATCTAACTAAAACACCGTTGAAAATTGCAGCCTTTTCAAGATATGTGATATACATGTATATCAGCAAATCCATTACTCTTTTACTAAAGCCAGGTAAATATTTTTCTAAGAAAATATCAAAAAGGCATTTCCATCTGCAATATAATTCATATTAAAAGGCAGTAAAGGAATGTTGCCTTATTAAAACCAGTATATTTATAAGGGGGGCAGCTAACAATTCTAGAGTGGGAGGAATATATTTACCATGAAAAGGCAGAGAAATTGGTTTGTTGTTATTAGTTGCAATCAGATTATAATGATAATATCATGCATTGATTTCATCAGCTTTCAGTTCAGTAATTAGTCTAGAATTACATGGGCCTTTTAAATTGTCTGTGGAGTCATTCCTATTTAGAAATGTAGTTTAAGGTATAAAGTATGTAGAGAAACAGAAATAAGGCCTCAAGACATGATATCCAACATCTCACACCAGAGGATAGTTTAGCTATTAGTTTCACAGAAATCAAGGTTTGGTTTTTAGGGATTCTGTTGGTAAATGATCAGGAGGCTGCATTTATCACATGGATGCTGTGCAAACAGTGCATCAGTAACACAGAACTGATGGCAAGTTGAAAACTGCAGCACCACCTACTCTAGTTAACTGTAGTAAACTAAGTGCAGCCTTATAAATGACAATATGCAGGTATCAAACAGGAAAGAAAAAAACAAAAGGCATAGTAAAACCAGGATCAGAAAAGCTTTGTGATTTGAAGCATTTCTGTACCACTATTTGAATTAAATTATGTAATGGAGAATGAAATTCCATGATGGAGCATGTCATCAGCTCTTGTGATGCTAGACTCACGAGGGGTGATGCTAGACTCATGAAGGGTGATGCTAGGCTCATGAGGGGTGATGCTAGACTCATGAGGGGTGATGCTAGACTCATGAGGGGTGTGCTTCCCTCCCAGGTTGTCAAGCAGCAGCAGCTCCCTGCTTGGGATGAGCAGCAGTGGCTCAGATGAGTATTTCCAGTCTACGAACCACGCCGAGCAAACCTTCCGCAAAATGGAAACCTACCTGCAGCAGAAGCAGCTCTGTGATGTTCTCCTCATTGTTGGGGACCAAAAGATTCCAGCTCACAGGTACATTGCCCAGTGGAGGTTGTGTGGCTTCCACCTGAAATGGTCAAATTTTAGGTCAGTTTATGCCTCTGGTGTTTAGTTAGGAATGAGCAGTTACTATAAGGACTATTATTACAGATGAACAGTTACTATTAGGACATCAAATTTAAACACTGGAATGGGCTGCCCAGGGAGGTGATGGAGTCCCCATCCCTGGAAGTGTTTAAAAACCCAGTGGATGTGGTGCTGGGGGACATGGTTTAGGGACCCTGACAGTGCAGGGTGAATGCTTGGACTTGATCTTAAAGGTCTCTTCCAACCAAACGATTCTATGATCAACTAACAATGGAATAATGTGCTCAACAATTCATGATTTCAAATGGAATAAATCCAAATATGAACCATTGGTATTGTCCAGCTTCTCTTCCTGCTGCTGTCAGACTAGAGATGAGTGAAGAAATCAGCCCAAACAAGCACTATGGGCAAAGATTAGATTAGTAATTCTCCCATTACTGCTCACCACTGTAAGATTTGAATCCCCTTTCTACTGCACACAGTATTTATGATCTAAAAAGGTGAGTTTGATGCCGAGTTGAGACGATGAGTAATCGGCATCTCCTCAAACGGTGTCCCCCTCAGGCTGGTTCTGAGCGCGGTGTCCGATTATTTCGCCGCCATGTTCACCAGCGACGTGCGCGAGGCCAAGCAGGAGGAGATCAAGATGGAGGGCGTGGAGCCCGAGGCTCTCCGGGCTCTGGTGCACTACGCCTACACAGGTAAGGCTCCCCCGCTGCCCGCGCCCCTGCTTGAGGGAGCATAAAATCTGCTGCTCCCACTGCCTACGAACACAAATCAGGCGTAAATCACACGGGTGGGATGTAAACCTGTCTCTAGAGAGGATGAGGAAATGCAGACATGAAGGGGGTTGATAAGAGGCCTGGCCAGGGGCTGTTTCCAAAGCCTGGAGGGAAAGGCCAAGGGGCAATGGTTTGAAAGGAGAAAGGAGTGGATTGAGATGGGAATTAAGGAAGAAGTTCTTTCCCAGCAGAGAACTGTTAAAACTCACTTGGTAGATCAGGCACTTCACAAATCTGGACTGTTGCATACAGAGAGAAATCTCACAAAGCTCAAGCAACCTGCAGCCCAGCCTGGAAACATAAGTTTCTCTACTCAAAATGACCCTGGCCATGGGTACCAGGAGGGGTATAGATAGAGAGATGCTGCAGAACATCTGTAATGCCATGCTATTGTGGCACTGCATCAGCATGCTACCCAAAAATGGATGAGTCCAAGTGCAAAGAAGCTGGGCAGTGGGCTGCTCATTATCCACACGTACCTCAGAATATCCCACTTGGAGCTGAAGCTCTTTCAGTTTACAGAACACAAAACCAGATGAAAGAACATCTGTCTGCTACAAAAACAAACTCCAACTATATTAAATGGTTGGTATCACCCTTTCACAGAAGAAGCTGGAAAATAAATTAGTGTTTCTGAGGCACTTGGATGTTGTAATGATCAATGGAAAATGCAGTCATAAAAAAAAACCAAACCTCAAATTCTTTTCTCAGAACAGGATTTTAGTGCTCTGTGTTAACTAGGGCATTGAGCCATCCACTCACCAACAAGACTGGAAGATCTGATGAAATTATACCACATTCCAATCTATCTATAAACAAACTTCTCAAGTCACATAACAATTGCATTAAAAATCTGAATACACAAGCAGATGATGGAAGAAATCAAGTTTCCTGCACACAGAGCTGGCATTTCCTAGCTTTTGATAAGGAAATTCTTGTGCATAATAAAAACTCATGATGTACATTTTTATGACTTAATATATTAATTTTAGGAAACCTTTTTCTCTAACCTCACATACCTTTTTATTCTACTTTTTTTTTTTTTTTTTTCCAGGAAGAATCAGATCTAATATTGCTAAAGCTCCAATAAAAAACATCCCAATAGTTGTATTCAAAAATCACCAAATCCTTTAAGTCTGTTAAAACATATTTTTAAAGGAAAATTAATTTGTGAATCACAGGACACTCCACAATTTTTTTCAGGGGAGAAGAAAAACTGGGGAGTGGGAAGCTTCCAAGTAATAAAAATACCAAGAAAATGACCGAAAACCTTTTGTTTTGTTTTTTTTCTCCCCCATATGCAAACTGCACAGGAATTCTGGAGTTGAAGGAAGACACCATAGAAAGTTTGCTAGCTGCAGCTTGCCTTCTGCAGCTCTCCCAGGTTATTGAGGTGTGCTGCAACTTCCTGATGAAGCAGCTCCATCCTTCCAACTGCCTGGGGATTCGCTCCTTTGGAGATGCCCAGGGCTGCACAGAGCTCCTGAAGGTGGCCCACACATACACCATGGTAAGATGCACCTCCTGCTGCTTGCCACTTCTGCTGGTGACAGCAAGAGGAGAAGCCTCCTGGAAAACATCTGGTGAAGCAGGGCCAGCTGAGAGGGGCTCAGGGCTCTACTCTCTCCAACACTTATGCTCTGCTCTCCCAGTGCAGGCAGGGTTGGCTCTGTAAAGCCCCCAGTGCAGGGACATCTCTGCCCAGCTCAGACTCCAAAGGGAAATCTGAGGACTGTGACTGTTACAGAAGGATGGGAAGGAGTGAAAAGCATGCTTGGAAAAACAAACACTTCATTTGTTTCCCTCTTCAGAGCTTTGCCTTGTAGAGCCACACACTTACTGAACTGAAATTGGCAGCAGGATTGGGAAGTTTTCCTTCCAAACCAGGGCTTTGACATGGCTAATGTCAGGAGACAAACAACAATGGCCCATTCTCGTGCTGTTGATTCAACACACAGACAATTCTAAAGCTGATTTTAAGGTGAGACTCACATAAAAAGAACCAAAACAAAGACTTTGGAAAGATTTGGAATGCTAAAAAGCAGCACATCCCTGACTGGAGCATAATCCTCCACTGGCTCAAAGCAAGAAATGAATATTCAGAGCATGGGAAACAGAGAAGCAAGATAGCTTTGCTGTGAAACCAAATCAAGGGATAAATATTCAGGGCAACAAGATCTGCTATAGCAACTTTAAACACAAAAAGAATAGCAAGTGCTACAGCTAAACAGATATAAAAAGAATGACTTGTCAGGAGACACATGGCAGTTTTATGCTTGAAATAATCATGTAGCATGCAAAAACCAGTTTAGAGGCTTCATAACATTCCAGCAAGAGATTTAAATTAAATGAGTGTGGCATGTGCAGACTGAGGGCACTGGTTGTGCTCCTCCTGTCTTGCTAATGAATGGCTTCTTTAGCTGCCATCTAGATTCCTTTTAGATTGGAAGGTTTGGAAAAGGGCATTTAAGACAGAGGTTCACTCAGCCTCTGTATTACACTGTTGTCCTTGCTGTTGCACACCATGCTCACCCAAAACCAGGAGCCTCCCCCCCACCACTGTTGCCTCTTCTCCCACCAGCCCCTGCCCATGGGCATCAACTCGAGGCATTTAAAATTCATGGTCCAGATTGCTGCAAAACTGAAATTCAACCATATGGCTACACATATGCTTTTGATGGTGGCAGACAATTAGAGAGTCTTTTGTTTGGATTTCCTTAATCATTTGAATGCCCTGGTCTTGCCCAGGAGTTAGACCTGGCCTCTGTTTTCAAGCTGTGTGTCACACGAGTGCCAGTGGGGTCTTGGAGGACCCTGTGGAATGTGGGGGCTGCTGATGGATGTGTGAGACTCAGCAGCCCTGTGCTCCCAGGCTGCACACTGTCTTCTGAGCATGACTGGGAGCCATTCCACCTCTAGAACCACCTCCTGTACCTTCTGTGCAACACAGATGGGAATGATGCCATGGAACAGGACCTTGGCATGGCACAAATCCATCTCCTGAGTTTGCTGCTACTGAGAGACAGAAAAGGGCAACTGCACTGCTCTAAAAAGAACTTTTTAAAGTCTTGAATTGATATTAAAATAGCAAATCCACTTTGCAGAAGAAGAGATGGTAACAATTCACACACACAAGCGTGTGTGGGTGAGGGTAAACAAAACACTTTTGTTTCATGCCAACCTCAGCCACTTGAAAATGTGTCTGTACCTCAGGGGGAACACTGCAAAGCTGCACTGTAAATACAGAGCCCATTCAATCAACTGGAAGTATTGAAACATTTCCAGAAGAGAATCAGCTGTAAACACAACCTCCATTCAGTAAAAACAGGCACAATGGAGACCTTCCCCTTCAACCACTTCAATCATTGGTGCCAAGAATTAACAGTTTCCTGCCTGGTATCTTTTAGTGCAGATAGAGCTTGTTCTGATAAACATCTTGTGCTATATTTGTAATAAATGTGGCCTGGCCTTCCTGTTCCTCCTCCCTGAACATTACAAACTATGAAAGCAGGATATGCACAGGAGAGCAAACAGTCTCCTTTAATCACTGATACTTCTACATTTACATCCTTGATACTCTAAGAACCTACTGAAAACAAATAACACAAATATCAGTTACTATAATGTCTCATCTGCCCTATTTCTCTCTGGTTACCAAATAAGATACATGACTTCCAGGTAGATATATGGAAATTAACATTTCATATGGAGAATTCCTACATGCATTTCTTCGAAAGTTAGATAAAAACCACAGCTCTCAACAAAATTTCTTCTCCCTTTTGGAGTTACAAGCAAGCACACAATATATTTCAGTAACAATTCTAATATTGCTGAAACATCTAGACACCACATCTAGAGTCACAGCAGTGTGAACACGACCATTATTCTTCAGTTCTGCAAGAGTAAGGTGGCAAAGAGCACCCCAAATCCACATGGTAGAAGAGGATTCAGTGATCTTTAGCATATATATTGCATTTTCCCATACTGTGGAACAGAACAGGAATGAAATATATGCAAAGCCTACAAGAGCTAAGAAAATGGGATTTCAAGGTGTGGAAATCATCAGGGCATTGAAATATTTTTTTTTTCTCTCTTTTTAGGAACACTTCACAGAAGTAATAAAAAACCAGGAATTCCTTTTGCTCCCTGCTAATGAAATTGCCAAGCTGCTGTCCAGTGATGACATCAATGTTCCAGATGAAGAAGCCATATTCCAGGCCCTGATGTTGTGGGTGAGGCACGACCTGCAGAACCGCCAGCGATCCCTGGGGATGCTCCTTGCCTACATCAGGCTGCCCCTGCTTCCACCCCAGGTAGGAAGAAGGGGATGACAGGGAATTTCACCACATCAAACATCTCCTGCTTCTCTGAGTGGGAAGGTGCTGGGTTTGCCTGAGGTTTTGTCCCATTCACACACTTCAGGGTATTTTTTTCCTAAGTGGATAGTTGATTATTTGTGCTCCTCCTCCTCCTCCACTGACACACAACTCGGATACCATGCCAAGATAGTTATTTAGATTTCACAAAGCACTCAACAACTAAGGCACAATACCTAACTTCTTTATTGCCCTAAAAAGGAAGCAAAGCCAAGAGCATCTCAGTTCTTGCTGACTGTTCTGAGCACTGATGTCACCTGTCCTTTAAGAATGAGATACTTTCTCAAACAAGCTCCAGAGATGGACACCACTATGTTATAGTAATGATGCTGGTGTCCCTGTGTCACAGAAGAATCTTTATATCTCATCAAGAATGTCTTACACCTACTTTATGGATTTCCATGACTGAAACTGCAAACATTCAACTTTGGATTAATTATCAAAATATTCTGTTTAATTTAAAATATTTAAAAAATATATTTAAATATTTTAAGTATATATTATATATATCTATAATATTATATTTGTAATATATTATATTTTAATATTTAAATATATTTAATAGATATATTTAAAATATATTTCCTATAGCCTAATATTCACAGAGGTGTCCAGAACTGTGGGCTAGATTTACTTTCACTCTCATCAAAGAGAGTTTTGCATTCAGAGGGTTCAGCATTACACCTGCAATTTTAACCTTTTCTAGAGGTTAAAAGAAAGTTTTTAGAAGAAAATCAAGCAAAGACATGATACTTACAGACTTTTTTCCCTACCTTTGTATTGTTTTGATTGCATTAAAGCAGAGTTTCCAGCAGAACTCGAGCGAAAGGTGAAGTAAAAATGAGTTTGCAGCTACAAATGCTTTAATTGCTGAAGTGCACTAAATGTTACTGATTTAGATACAAGATCCTCACTTTTCATTTTAGTTACTAGCAGATCTAGAAAATAGTCCAATGTTTGCAGACGACTTAGAGTGCCAGAAGCTGCTCATGGAGGCCATGAAGTACCATCTGCTACCAGAGAGACGCTCCATGATGCAGAGCCCTCGAACCAAGCCCAGAAAATCCACCGTGGGGGCTCTTTATGCTGTAGGAGGTATGGATGCCACCAAAGGTAAGTCCAGAAATGAAGTGAACACTATTCCTTAATTGTGTAACAGCCCCCCAGAGAATAGATGACAATTACTTACAGATATCTGTTAGGAAAGCAGCAATTTAGGGGAAAAATAGATCCTAAGTGTTACGTATTCATTCTTGCAAATGATATCCATGCAGCTTGAAGACTAAGTTTGAGTCAGACAGTGATTGTCAAGTTAAGAATTTGTCTGCATAGTTTGACTTTGCAAATCAGAAGAAAAAAAACATTAAACAAATTAATCTTGAAATATTTTTAGGACCCTGTGCTCCATTTTTTGACAAAATTTAGAAGAGGAGGAAAAGGAAACCAAAAAGCATTTTACTGAACTATAGAGAACTCTTAGCCAAAGCTTATCAATCCTTATCAGAACCTTTCAGATGGACAGATTTGCACTGTTTCAAGAGTGCACCTTTCTGTCAGGCTTTCATAGACAGGTTCTTCTCAGGTTTGTAACTGAAATTAGAAACTGGAATATATTTTTACCATTTATTTGCTGTTCACGAGTGCAATCAGCTTACAGCTTTACACATTGCACTATTCCATTTAATAGGCAGTGCATTAAATCATTTTCCACAGGAACCTTCACTTCAAACCCACAGCTTGGAGCCAGAGAACTCTAATAAGTTTAAAGTTTAGCAGCTTGTGGAACAGTATTACCTTTAACTGTGGGAGTTCACTTTTAATAGAATCACAAAGAAGTTAATCCATTTCATGGCTCACAAAAAAGTTGCTGATGAGTGATTTTTTTTTCCTATCTGAGACCTTGCAGTTCTACTTCTATCTCTGTGCTATCAAATCAACTGCAAAATACACATTCATCACCAGCACAACACAAAAAATCACTCATTCCTAGCAAAATTTAGCAAAATGAAGCTAAACTGTAGCAATTAGCATAGTTTTGGTAGTGATAATGGTTGTGAATTGTATAAAACAATCAAGGATTCAAGGTAATGGGAGTGTTCAGTGTGAGGAAGAGGAGGCTGAGGGGAGACTCCTCACTCTCTACAGCACCTGACAGGACAGTGCAGAGAGGCTGGTGCTGGGCTCTGCTCACAGGGCATTAGTGACAGAACCAGAGGGGATGGATCCAGCTGCCCTGGGGAGAGGCAGACTGGACAGCAGGGAAAAATTTGTCACAGAAAGAGTATTCAGAGCCTGGCACAGCCTGCCCAAGGAGGGGTTTGAGTCCCCAGCCCTGGGTGTGTTGAAGGGTGGTTTGGATGTGGTTTTGAAGGATTTGGTTTAGGGGTGAACTTAGTAGAGCAGGGTTCATGGTCGGACTGGATGACCCCAAGGGTCTTTTCCAACCTGAATGGCCTATGATTCTAAGCTTTCAACTAACTTCTACCAAACTAAGAAGAGAATTTAGCAATAGATGTTTCTGTGTAAAGGTTATGCAAAGAAAGGGCTATTTCAGTCAACAGCTGCACTTCCCCTGGTGCCTCTTTTACTTATTGCCTTGGACTCAAGCCAGCTGTTTGAACTTTTTGCCTTTTGATGGTTGAGAAGAACTGTGCTTCCTCTCCTCCCTGTGTCCTCCACAGCTCTGAGTCATCCTTTGAGCCCGTGCTGGATTGTAAGATAAAGGAGAAGGGAGCTAAGAGACTCTGCTGCACTGGCAGGACAGTGCCTACCACCTCTGGCAATAATGAGCTTTCTGTGATCAAGAAAACTCTCAGGGAACGCCAGGTTGGGCTTTGTGCTTCTCTCAGGTGCTACACAAAGTCAAAACTCAACCTCAGATGAGCACGAGAAGATCAAAGAGCTACTTTTAGGCTGATATTTGGAGAAATGTGTATGTGCCTAAACCACATTAACTTTCACAAGCTCCCTTCCAGCCTGTGTGGAAATGACAGCCTGGAGGGCATGTAGGAACACACTCTATACCTTAATAGACTTGTGCTGGTTTCTACTTAGTGTGTGAGAAATTCCTTTGAAGCCGAGAACTTTGGGGCACTCACATATTAGCATAGAATAAATGAGAAGGAGGCAAAGCTAGGAAGAGAAAACAGACTAACAAAATAGAAAGAACATTGAAAAAATACAGTTGCTCAGAAGAAGATAGGAAAGTGGAAAAAGGAGAATCTCTTTTATTGCAGATGATCTGGTAATTTCTTTCCCAGTCCCTGCATCTGGAAAAGCATGCAGAGGAGACAAAAGATCATGAGATAAGCTCTTATTCCACCCAATTTTTTTGAGTAAAGCAGATGATCTCTAGCAGATCTCCAAACCAATTCCACCTTTCTCATCTGCTTTATAGCATGGTCCTTTTCCTGCTGTAAATCACTCCTCAGGTGTCTATTGGCATTCTCCCCATCAGGGAACAGGCCAGATCAGCTGGTTTGCTCATCTGGTTGCCTTGCAGGGAGCTGAAGCTGAGCTCCAGGGAGCACTGTAGGTGCCCCTGTCTTGGCTGATGCTCAGCCACCTCCCCACTGGGCACACACCAGGGCTGGAGTGATGGACAGCAGCCAGTGCACGGAAAAGGGGCAGCTCTGACTGGCAGGGAGCTAGAGTGAAGGAATAGCTGCAGTAAAAATGTTACTAGGAGTTCAGTGACCTGCAAAAAGTGCAAATACAGCTTATATATGTGACAGCAGGCAGGCAGCTATGGCAAAGCTGAACTTCAGGGAAGATACTTGTGGGAACAGTGTGTCTCACACACAAGTTCTTCTTCTGCTTGTCTCCATCCTAAAGAGGAAAATACTCAAACTAGTCATGAAGAGTCATGACCCTGTCCTAGGACAGGCACATGGATATAGTTTCCACTTTTGGTATCACTAATGGCTTAAGCACAAATGTGGTTAATAAACACATATTTGTGAGGTACCATATTCATAAGGAATATAAATCAAACACCAAAACACCAAACCCCTACCTTGATGGTATTTCAATGACTAATTAATTTAACTTATCTCCACACATTTTAACATGAAAACAGATTTGCTGGCATTTAATTCTGCATTTTCTTGCCTCTAGCTCACTGTCACATACCATTAAACACCTTTTCCACTGGCTTCCCATTTCTTAAGTGAGCTTCTCAGGGAGCCACAGTGCAAGTCCATGGACAGAATTTCAATGTTTTATGATTTCATCATGTTTTGGCTGTGATCAGTTCACAGCCATCTCACACTGCTGCTATTTTTAACAGGCACCACTACCATAGAAAAATACGACCTGAGGACTAACAGCTGGGTACAAATTGGCACCATGAATGGCAGGAGACTGCAGTTTGGAGTGGCAGTCATTGACAACAAGCTCTACATTGTGGGAGGCAGAGATGGCCTCAAAACTTCCAACATTGTGGAATGTTTCAACCCTGTCACCAAAGCTTGGACCATTATGCCCCCCATGTCCACACACAGACATGGCCTAGGTAAGAGGTGCTTTTTCTTTGTAAATACCTTGCATCACTTGCAAATGAATTTTGATTGACACAGCCACTGCTGACAGAACTTGATAAAGCATTTAATAAGATGTGGCAATATTTGTGGAAGATGTTTGTCAAAGACAGAGCTGCCTGTTGTCATAATTTTGTGACATTTACAGTGAATGAATAATATGAATATGAAATCTAGAATATATTCCTGGAACTAGGAAGAAAGAAGGACAAGTTTAGAGCTGAGGAGACAGACTGCAAGGGAGAGAATATGCTGATTTCTGAATTATTTATGCATCACAGTTCTAGTGAGAAAGCTGGATTCTCTTCAATTTACAGAAATATGTATTGCTTGAAGTCATTGGCAAATTCAAAGGACATAGATTTTTTTCTTTCTTAATAATAGAAAAAGACTGATCCAGGATGATTTGGTAACCCTTTGTGACCTGTATCACCTTAGCCACTGCTTGGTGGAGAGGGTAAAGTGTGGGGTTCTTACCACCTAGTCTGCCAAAGGTATAAAAACTAATACTAAATAAGTAGAGAAGGGAAAGAAAACAAAACAGACTAAACAATTCCCATTCAAGTCTTCATCATTCCCAGCTGCAGGGGCATCATTCTACTTGACAGGTAGGTCACAGTGGTAAATTTGAGTGCCCAAAGTTAGGCTTCTAACTGTGCATCAGCTTGGCTGGCAAAGCTGCCTTACACTTAGAGCTCCTAGCAGCTTCTGTGTGATTCTGTGGAGAGTTAGCACTTCTGGAAAATCAGGCCATGTATATTTAGGTCTAAAAAGACAGATTTAGAAAACTTTCAAGCAGCCACATTCAAACATTTTGCCTTCCCTAACACAAAGGAAGCAAAGGGTGGCAGCAGCTCCCTTAAGAGCTGCACCAAAGCCCTTCCTTCTCTGGGGACAGCAGTGACACAGGGTGTCCACAGGGCTTTGCAGGGTAGCCAAGGTCACTCTCCTGTGCCTCAAGGACACAGAAGATACAAGCCAGCTCTTATCCAGAAGTGTGCTCCCCAAAAACACATGAAGATGCCATGGCACTTCAGCTAGCAAGGACATCCAGCTACCCACCCACTCAAGCTTTGTGTTGCAGACTGCAGAGCTTCAGCTGGCTCTGAATAAGGAGGGCTGCTTGGTCTGGGCATATTTTTCTGTGCCTGGCTCAATCTTTGACTCCCTTTAAAAGAACAGAATTGCTGTTTAGGGGCTCAAATTTGTTTCAGAACAAGAAGTGGAAGAGAGAAAAGTCCAAGAAGAGAATGTAAGAATTAAAGCAGCTTTCCTCTAGCCCCTTCTCAAAAGATATTACTTATTCAGAAAACAAACAGGTATATATAAGTGTCCTGTTTATTCTACCAGATGACAAGGCACCTTCTAAATAAATGCCAGGTGAAATTGTTTATCCACACACAGGGAATTAAATGATGACGTTAATACACTACAGGTCCCTGAAATGATCTGATGCTGTAACTTGTCCCAATTCTACCTTTAAGGAGTAGCAATGCTTGAAGGACCAATGTATGCAGTTGGTGGCCATGATGGATGGAGCTACCTGAACACTGTGGAAAGATGGGACCCACAAGCAAGGCAGTGGAACTACGTGGCCAGCATGTCAACCCCGAGGAGCACTGTAGGGGTTGCAGCATTAAACAGCAAGTATGTCAACAGGAAAAACTCTCTTTGCTTTTTCATTTGCTTCCTTCCTTGGAAATAGTTTCTTATATTTTCTTTTCAACCTCATAGTCATTAATCACCTCGAGAACAGAAAGAGAAAAAGCATAAAAGCAAGAAAGAAAAGGGTTTCCTCTGGTGAGAAGTGAATTGTTTTCAAACTTGCAGTCATGTTTTAAACATATTTCAGCCCTCTTAAGATAGAAGGAGATTCAAAGTGTTATGGCATGGATGTCAGAATTTGTAACTTATGGGAGAGAAGATCAGCTACTTCAAAAACTATTCCAAATGTATGTTTACATTTTAAGCCACATTACATGTGGCTAAGGAAGCATCACCATCTGAAAGAGCATGCACACAAACAATATTCACTTTACACCTCCTGCCTGCATCTCCACCTTCAACATACAAGTTCACAGTCAAGAATCATTTCAGAGGTTAAATGTCTCTGGTGTGTTCAGTGAAAGGAAGACTAGTTTAATAACTAGGTATGAAAGAAAACCACTCCTTTCAATCTGACCCTACCCAGATTTATTCTGCCCCCATCTATTGCTGCAAAACACTGAGATAGTGTTCACACTGGCCTTTCCAACAGGAGTTTCCTCTTTAAACATCCTCCTAAGTCACTAAAGCCACCCAAGCACTTGTACTTGGGAACAAACACACGTCAGTGTACTGTGTAACCTGTAGCAAACAGCATATTACACCCTCTTGTACCTTCCTCTTTGAAGTAGTTGTATTTCAGCCTGAGGAAGAGCAATTAATAAATTAAAGCCTAGCAGAATTCTGTTTCCTCCTTCAGCAACATAGGCTGGTGCTGGAAATAACCTTGTGAGAGGCCCCAAGTTACACTGGAGAGCACAGCTTGAACCAACCTTCCTCCTTACTGAAATCTTTTTGACAGCTCTTAGCAATGACAGTTTGTAGGGGCTGGAAACAGACAGTTGCAGGCAGACAACTCTGTTTATCCTGAAACTTCATCCNCAAACATTTTGCCTTCCCTAACACAAAGGAAGCAAAGGGTGGCAGCAGCTCCCTTAAGAGCTGCACCAAAGCCCTTCCTTCTCTGGGGACAGCAGTGACACAGGGTGTCCACAGGGCTTTGCAGGGTAGCCAAGGTCACTCTCCTGTGCCTCAAGGACACAGAAGATACAAGCCAGCTCTTATCCAGAAGTGTGCTCCCCAAAAACACATGAAGATGCCATGGCACTTCAGCTAGCAAGGACATCCAGCTACCCACCCACTCAAGCTTTGTGTTGCAGACTGCAGAGCTTCAGCTGGCTCTGAATAAGGAGGGCTGCTTGGTCTGGGCATATTTTTCTGTGCCTGGCTCAATCTTTGACTCCCTTTAAAAGAACAGAATTGCTGTTTAGGGGCTCAAATTTGTTTCAGAACAAGAAGTGGAAGAGAGAAAAGTCCAAGAAGAGAATGTAAGAATTAAAGCAGCTTTCCTCTAGCCCCTTCTCAAAAGATATTACTTATTCAGAAAACAAACAGGTATATATAAGTGTCCTGTTTATTCTACCAGATGACAAGGCACCTTCTAAATAAATGCCAGGTGAAATTGTTTATCCACACACAGGGAATTAAATGATGACGTTAATACACTACAGGTCCCTGAAATGATCTGATGCTGTAACTTGTCCCAATTCTACCTTTAAGGAGTAGCAATGCTTGAAGGACCAATGTATGCAGTTGGTGGCCATGATGGATGGAGCTACCTGAACACTGTGGAAAGATGGGACCCACAAGCAAGGCAGTGGAACTACGTGGCCAGCATGTCAACCCCGAGGAGCACTGTAGGGGTTGCAGCATTAAACAGCAAGTATGTCAACAGGAAAAACTCTCTTTGCTTTTTCATTTGCTTCCTTCCTTGGAAATAGTTTCTTATATTTTCTTTTCAACCTCATAGTCATTAATCACCTCGAGAACAGAAAGAGAAAAAGCATAAAAGCAAGAAAGAAAAGGGTTTCCTCTGGTGAGAAGTGAATTGTTTTCAAACTTGCAGTCATGTTTTAAACATATTTCAGCCCTCTTAAGATAGAAGGAGATTCAAAGTGTTATGGCATGGATGTCAGAATTTGTAACTTATGGGAGAGAAGATCAGCTACTTCAAAAACTATTCCAAATGTATGTTTACATTTTAAGCCACATTACATGTGGCTAAGGAAGCATCACCATCTGAAAGAGCATGCACACAAACAATATTCACTTTACACCTCCTGCCTGCATCTCCACCTTCAACATACAAGTTCACAGTCAAGAATCATTTCAGAGGTTAAATGTCTCTGGTGTGTTCAGTGAAAGGAAGACTAGTTTAATAACTAGGTATGAAAGAAAACCACTCCTTTCAATCTGACCCTACCCAGATTTATTCTGCCCCCATCTATTGCTGCAAAACACTGAGATAGTGTTCACACTGGCCTTTCCAACAGGAGTTTCCTCTTTAAACATCCTCCTAAGTCACTAAAGCCACCCAAGCACTTGTACTTGGGAACAAACACACGTCAGTGTACTGTGTAACCTGTAGCAAACAGCATATTACACCCTCTTGTACCTTCCTCTTTGAAGTAGTTGTATTTCAGCCTGAGGAAGAGCAATTAATAAATTAAAGCCTAGCAGAATTCTGTTTCCTCCTTCAGCAACATAGGCTGGTGCTGGAAATAACCTTGTGAGAGGCCCCAAGTTACACTGGAGAGCACAGCTTGAACCAACCTTCCTCCTTACTGAAATCTTTTTGACAGCTCTTAGCAATGACAGTTTGTAGGGGCTGGAAACAGACAGTTGCAGGCAGACAACTCTGTTTATCCTGAAACTTCATCCCTGGCTTCCCTGTTCACTGAAATTCCAGGGAAATAAAAGAATCAAGGGCAGACCTAACAAACATCAGCAAACAGATAGTTGAAAATGCAAACTTCACATAGAAGCCAGGGCTTTGCACTCCAATGTGACACATCTGTAATCAGTCACTCCAAAGCCCAAGAGGGACAGACCTGCCTGTTGCATCTCAGAGGAAACATTCTCATCCCCAGCTTCCCCAGAAACTCCTGCTGGTACCTTCCACAGCTCCATGCAGGAAACTGCTTTGTCCAAGAGGAAATCCCCCTGGTCCCCACTCTGCTCTCAATCACTGCTGATGGGCCCTGGCTGAAATCATGGCTGTTAGTCTAGTGATGTCATTTCTGGCTTAGCAGGGGAAGCTGAGATCAAATGTCCATCATTCAGTGCTACTGCTGCAGTCTAAGCAAGCAGAATGCTTCTCCTTTTCCTGTTTCCTAAAGCAGGAGGTATTTTTGTTTCTATTCAACCCCATCAGAAAAGATTTGAAGTTGCTGGGGAACAACACTTAGAGCAAGAAATGGTCTATTGAAAACATCAGTCAGTACCAGTGTATTTGTTTTTATGTCAGAGAATGGGAAACGTGACCATGTTTCTAGACATTTGGAAAGCAAAAAGCCTAACCAATCAGTTTGTATATAGAATTATTTCCCCTCTCTGAAAGCTGTGTAAACAAGCAGTGTGTATCTCCTGTCCTGATGAGAAAACAAACCCAACCCTGGAGTGTTTGATGGGTCAAACAACAAAGGGCACAGCTAACTCAAGCCTGCCTTCCATTCACAGACATTGAGAGCCCTAGAAATCTGTTGACACTGGTCAAGCTTTTTCCAGTTCAATTCCACCACAACAATCTACAAATGCTTCCAGCCACTGCAGAAGCAGGCACCTCTCAAGCAACACTCATCTGTTTAAGATGACTCTGGGCAAGCCCCTGTGTCCCCTAGGTCTCTAATTAGCTGCACTAAGTAAATTCCAGCTGATGGCAGTAATAGCCAGGATTCCAAAGGGACCTGAACCACTGGCACACCCAACACCCAAACACATCTGCTTCTCCAGGCAGCAGGCAGCACTGCCTCAGCCCAGCAGCATCCCACTGAGCATGAAGAGCAACAGAAATTCACTGACAAAAAGCCACAAGCCCCTCCATGCTGACCAGTGGGGATTTCCACCCTTTCCTGCTCTTACATGTTGTCTCAACATCAGCTGGTTCACATCTCCAGTTGCTTCCTAAGTGTCTTCAGGCAGACAAGATAGCATAGCTGCATGGCAACCTCTGTCCAGCACATTTCCTTAACTACTAACACTGAGAAAAAGAGAGTTAAGATATTTTTGGCCAACATTTCAATAATAAAATAAGTTATTTTATGTATTAATGGTATAGAAACAATGCTTTATGTGATACTAAGATATCAAATACCATAAGCCTGCCATAAGGAATACTACCCATATACTTCAAACAGCTGTAATTAAATACCATTTCTATCTCATATTTAAAGAGGCTGACATGCATTTTAAGCTTAATTTTCATAGATGACTGCTTGGAAATACTCCCTGCAAATGAAGATTATGACTTCTTCACCTAGCATGCTAAACTCTTTGTGCAGAGAAAGTTACAGAGAGCATAAAGATCATTTTAAAGTGGTCTGAATGAAGCTAAGCAACTAAAATTCCTTTTAAAATGAAACACTAAAAACTGATATTGTTTGCCTTCTGTGGGTAACTATCCCAGGCTGTATGCAGTTGGTGGACGAGATGGCAGCTCCTGCTTGAAATCCATGGAGTGTTTTGACCCTCACACAAACAAGTGGAGTTTATGTGCTTCCATGTCCAAGAGAAGAGGGGGTGTTGGTGTGGCCACATACAATGGGTTTCTGTATGCTGTGGGAGGTCATGATGCACCTGCTTCCAACCACTGCTCTCGACTTTCCGACTGTGTAGAAAGGTAAGGAAGTTTTGGGGCTTTTTTCTATTTTTTTAGATATATTCCAGGAAGGAAATGTAAAATAATTTAGAGCAGCAAGGGAAATCTCCTCACAATTGGAATGGTATGGTTGCAGAACATATTGTGCCTTTTAAAAACACCATTTTGAGCTCAGTAACTGAATGTTCTTGTGATAACAAAACAACCTCCAGGAGCACATTCCTCCCAGCTCCCACTTCTAGTTGAAGATTAAATTTTTGAAAAGTCTTTCAGAAAAAAGAATAGAGTGACATGAGGCAACTGATGGCCACAGTGTCATTCCCTCAGGCCTTTTATGTGTAAAATGTATTGACTGCTTGATCTGATAGAAATGGAGAGACTGTAATCAGAAAGTGAAAACACGGGTATTTTTCCTGAGCTTGAAGACCCCTCTAGTGGCTAAATTCAGTATTTTCTCACGTTGCCCTAGTTCCTGCTGTAAACTGAAACAACGATATAGGAGAAAATCAGCAACTATTGACAATTTGATTTTGAAATGTGCTTCTCTGATGCAGTTTTCTAAACTTGATCATGAACCACCCTAGGTATGATCCTAAAACCGATGCTTGGACAACAGTGGCCCCCTTGAGCGTTCCTCGGGATGCTGTTGGCATCTGCCCTCTAGGGGACAGGCTGTATGCTGTGGGGGGGTACGATGGCCACACCTACCTGGACACCGTGGAGTCCTACGATGCTCAGAATAACGAGTGGACAGAGGTAATGACAACAATTCCTTGACTCCCAGGAGCTCTTCCTCCAGACAAGAGGGATTCTGGCCCAGTAAGGGATGAACTGAAAGTTGCACTGGTAAATTAGCAGTGGTGGTGTGGAAAAATGATTGATTGGGATGCAGGAATAATGTAGTTAGGCTTCTATAATGTTTGTCAGCATTGCTCTCTGCTGGGCATTGCCCTCTGTGGATTTCTCACCCTCACCATGGAGACCCAGAGGAAATATTGGAAGTCTGAGATCCCTTCCTAGATGCACTGTTTGGAAGACAAAGTATCAAAGTCTTTACAGAGTGCAACACCAACCTACACTCCTGCAACTCTCAGCAGCTCCTAAAGCTGTTTCCCATGAGCCAAAATTCTGGTTTTAGAGATCTAGTAAATCTATTTTTTTTAGCAGAACATCAGTTTGAATAAACAAATTGCTCTCCCTTTAAGTCACAAGTAATTTTTTTTTAGAGGCATGCATAGGAGTGTACTAAAAATGTTCCCTCCTTTTTCTTTTGCATGGTCTTTTTTCCTTTCTTTAGGAAGTTCCTGTCAATATTGGAAGGGCTGGAGCTTGTGTTGTTGTTGTGAAGTTGCCCTGAGGATTCTAAGTATTGTGAATCTCAACTGAGTGGAGTTTGGTGAAGACTGAGTGAGGAAGAGCAAGCAGCAGCATTCCCAGAGAGCAGCACAGACCACACACCCTCCCAGCTCTCCATCACAGACAGCTCTTCTCTCTGAGCCATTATGTTATCAGAGCACAAAAGTGTCTTCCTGCAGTACAAAAAACCCAGAGAACTTTACATAAGTGAATTATTTTAATATGCCTAATATATAAAACTCCAATGATCTGTGTAAATGGTTCAGGTTTGTTAGAAACAAGTACCTGTTATTTCTGAAATGCAGCAGCCAAGTGTTAACGGGTCTATCAGGTTTCCTCAGCTCTTTTCTATGTTGGCAGAAATGCTGATGTTTATAAAAAGAGATTTTTATATTTTAAATTAAAAAAAAAATGAATAAGAGACAAACTTTCAACAGAGAACTGCACAGAAGGAGATATTTGCCTGCAGTGCCACTGGCAACAGGGTATTATCTGCAGAAGTAACTTCACTGCTATGGTCAGAAGTTAAATTACTAAATTCACTTTATCATCAAGTCAGAGCAGCATGGAATTTGGTTGCTATTCAACCTATCCTGGGACAGAACCCCCATTTTTAGCAGCACATTAAATTGAATAGTGCAAGTGAGGAGATAGTAAAACTAAAGTATCTTTATGCTATGTGCCAAGAGCAAGAAACCTCTCCTGTCAAAACACAATAGTGATGTAATTAGCAATCATTTTCAGTGTGTAGAGCAACTGCTGATCACTGTGTCAGGTTATTCATGGATGTGTCTTTGCCCACCAACCATCTGGCAGTGTACGTTCAACTAAGCTGACTGTTGTTGGGATAATCACCATGCATTCCATTTTAACACACATATACCATTTAATTCCTTGAATATCATGTACAAAAGGAATTTTTTATATCATATTGATATGACAATCTTTGACCTCAGCTGAAGATTACCAGCTTTCTCTCATGTACAGTAGAAATGTGGTATGGAAAGCCCCACATCCACTGTGTAACACTAGATCCCATTTATATAGGCATGTTTATCTATTGTTGGAAATGAATACTGAGAAGCAAAAACATGAAAAGAATGACCTGAAAACAGCACCTAATATTCCACGTGCATGGTGTTTTCTTTTTGTGTGCCAATTTCTAATGAGGTATTGATTTGTTTCACATTCATTTCACCTTTTTTTTTTCAAATGCTGAAAGTGTATTTTAGAAAAAAAAAGAATGTATGTAAGATATTCTATACTGTAAAGCACAATATTTGGGCAGTATCTACTTCAGTGTCTGTTACGTTGTTGTTTTGTCAGTACCAGGGAGCTGAAAATTCTCTCAATGTGTAAATTCTTTCCCCATAGAATAAGGTGTTTTCAGGATTCAGCAATATGCTATTTTCAAACATTTCTAGTATTAATCCTATTGAATGCTTCTAAAGATGAAATCTCATAAGCATATTTATAAAAGGGAAAACATTTTTAACTTGAAAAATCAATTATGTTTATATATATAGCATGCTACAGTCAAATAAAGTTTACTTTCTCTGCTAAACAAGTTTAGACTATATATTCACAATTTTGTGAGGTTTATTTTACATCTTTCCAAGAACAGAAGTATCATTTTTTGTACTCAAAGAACAAAAGATCCTTTCTTAGCATCCTTACTGCACCTGGTCCAGAGGAACTGAAATTTACCTTCCTTCCAGCATTTCTTTTTAGATCAAACTCAAATGCAAAGGGGGAACCACCACGCTTGACAATGAATTTGCAGTCATTTTGACTTGTAAAGAATAAGAGGAATATTATACACATTCTGAATTGATTTCCAAACAATCTATTTTAGGCTGAAATGATGACAGGAATTATCATGAGACAAAGATCTTAAATGCTAGAAAACATCAAAATAAAATTCCAGTGGATATTTTAATTTAAGCAATAAAATGGCACAACTGTTTGGGTTTTTTTTTA
>VYZU01018449.1:0-26303 GCA_013401355.1 Ceyx cyanopectus | reverse complement strand
AGCTGACTGTTGTTGGGATAATCACCATGCATTCCATTTTAACACACATATACCATTTAATTCCTTGAATATCATGTACAAAAGGAATTTTTTATATCATATTGATATGACAATCTTTGACCTCAGCTGAAGATTACCAGCTTTCTCTCATGTACAGTAGAAATGTGGTATGGAAAGCCCCACATCCACTGTGTAACACTAGATCCCATTTATATAGGCATGTTTATCTATTGTTGGAAATGAATACTGAGAAGCAAAAACATGAAAAGAATGACCTGAAAACAGCACCTAATATTCCACGTGCATGGTGTTTTCTTTTTGTGTGCCAATTTCTAATGAGGTATTGATTCGTTTCACATTCATTTCACCTTTTTTTTTTCAAATGCTGAAAGTGTATTTTAGAAAAAAAAAGAATGTATGTAAGATATTCTATACTGTAAAGCACAATATTTGGGCAGTATCTACTTCAGTGTCTGTTACGTTGTTGTTTTGTCAGTACCAGGGAGCTGAAAATTCTCTCAATGTGTAAATTCTTTCCCCATAGAATAAGGTGTTTTCAGGATTCAGCAATATGCTATTTTCAAACATTTCTAGTATTAATCCTATTGAATGCTTCTAAAGATGAAATCTCATAAGCATATTTATAAAAGGGAAAACATTTTTAACTTGAAAAATCAATTATGTTTATATATATAGCATGCTACAGTCAAATAAAGTTTACTTTCTCTGCTAAACAAGTTTAGACTATATATTCACAATTTTGTGAGGTTTATTTTACATCTTTCCAAGAACAGAAGTATCATTTTTTGTACTCAAAGAACAAAAGATCCTTTCTTAGCATCCTTACTGCACCTGGTCCAGAGGAACTGAAATTTACCTTCCTTCCAGCATTTCTTTTTAGATCAAACTCAAATGCAAAGGGGGAACCACCACGCTTGACAATGAATTTGCAGTCATTTTGACTTGTAAAGAATAAGAGGAATATTATACACATTCTGAATTGATTTCCAAACAATCTATTTTAGGCTGAAATGATGACAGGAATTATCATGAGACAAAGATCTTAAATGCTAGAAAACATCAAAATAAAATTCCAGTGGATATTTTAATTTAAGCAATAAAATGGCACAACTGTTTGGGTTTTTTTTTAGACAAACCAGTTCCTCAGTGTTCTTAGCACTAAAGTTGGATTTAATTTTGAGGCATCTTGGACTCTGAAGTCCCCTTCCAGCACAGCTCTTACCTCTGACCTTCCACTGCTCTGGGCTTGTCATCACCAGCCTCTCTGGCAGAATGATTTGGATTTGTGCTAGTGCTTGTTGGGCCAAACCACTGTGTTTTCTTTTTAAGCCCTGGCCCTCTAAACCACCACTTTCCTCTGGACCAGGTAGGAATTTCTATAGGAACTGCACCAGCAAAGATATTTCATGGAATGTAAAGTATGAGAAGCAAGGATAACAACTCCATGAGATAATTCTGGGAAAGACTAAGGGTCACCTATTGACAGCTCTCACAAGGTAGAGAAGCAGTACTACACCTATTGACAACTCTCACAGAAAATAAAATCATTTCCCTGATGCCACAGCAGAAAAAAATACATTCATGGAAAGGAGGCAATTGGGTGTGCATGCCTGGAAGGAATGTCCAGGGTCATTTCCTCCAAGGGAACAAATGCAGTGTCGTGTGGCTAATCCCAGCTCTTCCCACATTAATATTTCTCTACAAGGTTTTCACATGACAAACTGTTCTCTTGTAGATGAATAATCCTGTTTCTGGGGGGTACAGAAGATGGCACTAACTTCACATCATCAGGATTTTTACCAGCCAATTATATCTGACTAGGAGAAAAGTTTACCATGTATTGGTTGGTCAGATAGTTTGGGAAAGACTGTCCAGGAATTATCTTTAAAATAGGAGCTTTTAAGTATAAATCAATATTTTATACTGAAAAATAAACTATATCTGAAAGTATAACTACTTTATAGCTATTATTATTACTATATAGTAATTATTACTTTCTATTACTTTATGCTGGAGCATATTACTCCAGCAGGAAGTTTAATACAAGACACTTCCAGTTCCACTTGTTCTTTTTGGTGACAGAATGAATCTGTTTTAATCAAACTCCACATCCAAAAAAGTCTCAATTTACAGGAATTAAGGAAATAACTGTAAGGGATTTCCTGAATTATTTCTGTATTTTGAAAGTTACAAAAAGTGTTGAGGAAGGGGGAGTGGAGATGAAGATTAAGATAATTTTGGGCAAGACTGTGTGAGATTGGAAACAAACCCAAAACAGCATCCCAGCGACTGCAAGAACCCTGGCTTCTCAGTGCAGAATTTCTCCATCCTGTATTTACTCTGTTATCCCTTCTTGTGCCTGTAATTTAGGTGGCATTCCCTGATGCTCTGGAGAGGCAGCCTCTCACATTCCCCTCTTCATTAGATGGAGGCAGAGAAATAAATAAAAAAGAAAACCACACCTTGGTACACAGACAAAAGAAGAAATGAGAGTGCAGATGACAGATCACCATCCTGCCATTATTATAAGATTATTGCTTTATCTTCTGGGCCAAACTTGGTTAAAGGAGACTGGCCCTTTCCCCGGGCAAATTGCACAATGAAGTTGAGTAAATTCCAACAACTGGAAGTCACAACCATCAACTGAATGCCACCTAATTTTACCTGCAGTCACCTGAAACTGGAATGGCCTCTGTTCTCCCTCCTTTGAGAGGGGAGCAGCCTTCAGAGCAATATATATATATATAAAATTCATAAATAATCAAATTAACACACAAGGCTCTTGTCTCTAAATAGGTTTTCTCTTTTCTTTTGGAAATACAAACTTAGCTGAACTTTCTGATTTCTTATGCACATTGTTTTCAGCCTGCAGCTCCCTGTGGGGAACTCTGCCAGCTTTTCTTCTATCTCTGAACTACCACGAGCTCTTTTTTGTCACCCAGGTCACACATACTTCATTTCCTACATCAGATTTTCCCTCTGAGAATTTCCTTAGAGTTACCTGATACTTGTCAGCGACTTTTTGAGTCAGGGAAGCCATGAAGCTGTTCTGAACACTCCTCTTCCTCAGCAAATGAGGTAAGTTTGCTCCTATTCTAGTGCTTGACAGGTCAGGTTTTGAACACTGAGGGGCTCTCCAGTTGCAGGGGTGTACCCCAGACTGGCACAGCTGGTCAGTTCAGTTATTTATTATTCATTAGATTTCAGTTTGCAGCACAGGGTTTGCTCAGAAGATGGTGCTGTGAGGCAAGGTTTAGGGAATCCTGGTCTGTGAGAATACGAGGCTGCCTTGTAGTAATATTTACCCTTTCAACATAAACCAGCTCTTCCCTATTTGATAATCTCAAGAGCCTACTGCATCTCCTGGTGAAGCTGTGCTCCATTCCTCCTCTTCCTCAGCTGTAGAGCACACACCCTGCTGACCTCTGCAGTCACAGCTGGAACAGGAGTTAGAGCACACAATCACACGATGGTGGGGGCTGGAAGGGACCTAACACCTTCTGCAAAGTTTTCCAACACAACAGTTGGCATCTGGTCCTGAGCCTGTCCCCTGGGTTTTGGGCACACCAAGAGAGCAGAAATCAAAGAGAAAATGCCTTTTCTGTTTCCACATTTTCCATACTAGGACAGCCATGAACAAGGGATAGAGACAACTAGGATGAGCTTTACATTAAAGATGGGAAACTCCACATAATCCAGGAGTTTCATTCCACAAAGAATTAGGTAGAGCATCATCACTGCTCCCAGATCTGGGATGTAACTTTTCTGGGATTCTTTTCCCACAGCCTCATCCCATCTCCCTTCTCTAAGTTCTGAGCTGCAACTGGTTTATATATACAAACCATTCCCCCCAGCACCAAGAATTAATCTACAATTCAATGCTATTACTTCTGGAATTCAGAAGGGGTTTCTGGAGTACAGCACTAAAAAACCCCAAACGATCCAACAACAAAAAAAATCAATTTATGAACGACTTCCTTCAGAAAAGAGAAACCAGTTTACAATCAGCTTTATACAGTTCAGAAAGTTCTAAATAATAATTAAAGAAAATGTTGGGGAAAGGGAGAAGTATAAACCACTTGAAAATTCCATTTTCCTCTGCCACAATACAAGGGATAGCTGTTCAGTACTGACTCTGCTGTCACCTCAGGGCAAGTCTGGGCTCAGATTTTTGCCTAAACCCTAAGCAAGCTGCAATCAATAATCTGCTCTGAACTGCCCTTCTATTCTCACAGGCTCCTTCACAACAAGTTTCCCACTCCCAACTTGCCTGGCTTCCCTACATTTGGAGTTTTTCCCTTCTCAATAGTTCCATGACAGTGCTTACATGGGGAATCATGCAAGTTCAACCATTGCCAGTTGTCAAGAAAAGCAGGCCAAGCAGGAACAGTTTTAATTTCAAGCATTCAAATGTAAGTTAGTCTTTCTTAAAATAAAGATCAAATCAGCATTTCTAGATGAAATTAGGAAAAAAAAAAAAAAGTGCCTATGTGTCAGCTCCTGAACAACTGATGATAATTGAAAAACCACATTCTGCCCAAGGCATTTCTGATAAGAATTGATTATCAAAGATCTCATTAGTTTCTTTCACTCTGCACTGTTTGTATGGAACAATAGTAAATAAAAAGTCTTGTGATGATTGTGTCTTTACAACTGTAAGTATTACACTGATCCTCAGAAAAACATATGCTTGTCAGATTCACAGTTGGGAAAAACAGTTTGCCATGTAAAGAAAAATTCGTTTTAATCACCCTCAGTAATCAGATTCTTTTGTGAAAAAAGGGGGCCTGCAGCTGCTAGATGGAATCAAACACACTTTAAAAATAAAGAAAAAAAGCACTGTGGCGTGGTTTTTTTCCAAGGAACATTGTACACACTTCATTAAGAATATTCTATAAAAATGAGAGATTGGAGGGAATAGGTCAGGAGCCAAAAGAGGCACTGAAGAGTAGGGAAAAAAAACCCAACCACTAAATGAAAACTGGAGGAAAAGATTAGAAGAATTCAGAGGAAGCTCTCAAACTCCATTAAAGCTGTTAAATACAATAAAACACAATATAAAAATCTCATTTGGTGATTTACTACACTGAAGTAAAAGGATGATGAAGCAAGGCAGAAGCACTGAAGGATAGAGTATTAAAGAGTATTTGTTACAGACTTTTTTCCCCCTCTTCTTCCTGCCAACTGAATCTTTTTGTCAGCTCAGAAAGCAGGGTGGTGGTTGGAATCTTTTGCACTCAGTATCCTAGAGATGAAAATTATACATATCTATTCATATTGCAATTACCTGGCTACCAGACACAGCAAAGGAGTTAAAATTCATCATGTCTCAATGCTGAGGTTTGATTTCATTTAACAACAGAGGATTTAAGGCCCTTAACTGAGTCTTAGTTAAAAAACAATAAAATCCTAAGTATTCTAGTTCCTTGAATTTTAAACATCAGCCTCAGCTTTGTGAATTCCACCTTTCATGTGCTTTATTGGGCTGTTATATCCTGGTATTTGTTCCCTTTTGTTCACAGACTGTGTTTTTTGGTTGGTTTTTTTTTCCTTCACTAGGTTGTCATCATAAAGCCCTTATAATTCTCTCAGGACTGTCAATGTTTTCCAGCCCTTAAGAGACAGATATAATGGCAGCTCCCCTACATATGCTGGCATCTTGTCATAAACATACTGCAGCTGGAGATAAAAGTAAACTTTTGATACTGTTACTTCAGGAATATTGTTTGGAAACTGATTCAATAATTGTCACTCTCTTGAAAGGTTTATAGTCCCATCATTTATTTATATAACTCTTCTTTTTTTGTTATTATTCTTCTTTAAAACAAAGTCTTCGCAGGAAAACAACCTTGAAATGTCTTTATGTAGCCTGATCATTTATTTTTCAGAGGCAACCCCCTTGCTTTTCCACATAGTGCATGCTCCTATCAGCTCCAAATGGTTGGCAAAATGGCACTAAAGTAAATAGACATCCAAGAGAAGAATTTGTGATGAGCCCCACAGCATCTCCCAGCCAGCCTTGCCCACCAGAGCATGGTTTCAAGAGAGATAAAAAGTTAACTAGAAACCAAACCATTGTCTGTTTGTTTTTAAATGTACTGCAGAGTCATGGGGTTCATTCTCAAACTCCCAGAGGAGAACAGACACTCCTGAGAGGATAAAAACAGGGATTTGTAGCCCTGTGCTTGGATGGGGATGGATAGTTACAACTTTCAAGCTGCAGATCTGAGTGTGCAACTCATTTCTTGGTTTTCAGGCTTCCAGAAGAAACCGTTGAGTGCATCAGAATAATAATAATAATAAAAAAACCCTAAACCAAAATCACTCCAAAACCAAAAAGATGCCTCCCCCCAACCAGTCTGTAATAAAACACCGCATTCAAAATCTTTCCCTATTATTTCCCAGGTGCACATTTTGGACATGCAACATCAGCTCCATCAAATACTGCACTTGAGCACAATGAATGAGCAAGGAGCAATGGGAGAGCTCTAATGCCTCCAAAGGGAAAGAGAAAACAGCTTCTTAAAAGCAACAGTTAGAAGCACTTTTCTACCTTACATATTGCTAGAGCAGGATTTAAAGGGGCAACACAGGAATCTAACAGGGATTTGCACTGTTAAATACACTTTCTGCATGCTGTGTTCAAAGTTGCTCTCTTCCCCTGTTAAAAGTTCATTTGTTTTTCTATTAGAAGCTGCTGCTAAGGAAAATAAATGAATCCTCTGTGGTTCATGGAGGAATAAATATGATACTCATCACACTAGGCCTTACTCTTTTGGTAAACACTTGATTTTGTGTTTCATGACCTAGGAGAAGTAAAGATGCACTTCATAAAACAGTAACTTATTTGTAAAATAAATTTCCTGGCAGACTTGCTTTAAGGTGATGACTTTTTTTTTTTTTTTCCCAGCCTGCTGCCAGCCCCTTCTCTAGACACTGCAGCAGTAAAACAAGGAATTTGCTTATTTACTAAGTTTATTTCTCCATTTTTCAAAACCTGACCTACTAAGAAGCTAAACTTGTTATTACTACAACTGGAATTGTTTACAGAACTAAACTCTGCCCCATATCTAAGTAGAAGTGTGTCTCACTTTTCCAGCTTTGAGATAGGAGTAGATAGCAGCTAATTATAGATAATTATAACTCATCCTCAAGTGTGTCATCTCTATTTCTGTTAAAAAGTCACCTACCCATTCCTGAAGAGATGAGCTGATGGGAATAGAAGGGGGTTGGGTTGGTTTTTGTGGCTGGGAACCACAAACACTGAGGGCTTGTGTTGTGCCTCTGTGCAGGGAAATTCTTCACTCCAAGAGCTGTAATTTCTCTTATTACACAATGAAAAGATGCAAATTTAGTATCTTACTGAAACCCCAATTTAGAAAAACCTGAATTACTTAGTTGTTTGATGTTGGTGAGTTTGAAGCATCAACTTAGGCAAGCAGAGCTCAACCAACATGGAAATTTTAAACCCAACTTGGCCATTTTAAAGAAATTCTATAGGTAAGTGACTACCTGGCACATTTGCTAACATCAGGGTTTGTTCTTGGTACTAATTTACTACTCCACATTTTATACACTCAACATTACCACGATTTCTTCCTCCTCTACTGAATTTTGAACACTCCTTTGAGCTAAATAGTGATGTAGCTTTGATATGGAAGAGAAATATGGTATTTTTGAATCTTGTAAAACTGATAGTCAGATGCTATACTTCACTTTCCTAATTTTCTTGAAATTAGTTTCTTTATATTCTATTATTTTCTTAGATTTTGGGGAATTTTTCCCCTTCTGGAGTTTTCATAGGAAAAAGACATCACTAGATGTATAAAGAAGTATTTTACTTCTCACAAACAGTGATCAGCTTTGTTACTACTAGTAAAAAACCAGTAGCAAGAATAAAACCTATTTTAAAGAATTTTAATCTTAAATAAAGGCAAGCAGTGTGGTGAATATCCAAAGCTTAATTTAGATATCAAGTGCTAGTTTCTAGTCCTCTGAAACTGTGACAGGGAAGTGAAACCCAGTCTCCCTGGGCAGAACTAACAAGGACCAAACGAGAGCAAACAAGCAAACAAATTATTTGAGAAGGATCAGCAAACACAAAAATATGATCTGCCTTTTCACTTCTAGACTTTTATTGGCCAGTGCTAGAATAATCAATCATTCAAGCTGACATAATGAACTCGATGACTGAAACCATTCAATAAGAGCAAGAAAACACTCAATATGTGCTGTAGCCCTGCTGAGTCAATGACCTTGGCATCTGAGTCTTAGGAGAAGTCTGCATTGCATTAAAGATGATAGCTTTAAAACTCCCTGCCACTTGAAACTCCTCTTATTTCATCCCTGTCTCGGGGCATGCACAAGAGTCTTGCAATTCAGTTCCAGTTCTGGTTTTAGTCTCCTGCAGGTGCTATCTGAGAAAGTCACAGAGTCTAGCCAGGGTATCTGTAATGGCACTCCAAGCTATTTTTACTAAGAAAATCAATTTTTAAATACAGCATTGAATTACAGTATCAGTAATTTCATTTGGAGTTGAAAAAAAAAAACCAAACCACCATGAACAGCAGACTGGAAAAATGAAGAGAGGAACAAACTTCATTTGAGCACAAGAGAAACTGAGGTTTGGATTACCTAGAAGATTCAAAATAGGTTGGAAGCAGCAATTTAAATGAAAGAAATGGTGATTCCCCCCACATCCCTGAGTGCATATCCATTGCTTTCTGCTTTTCAAAGTTTTAAAGCTTGATTTGTGTCTTAATAGGAACAGATTGAACATCAAGAAATGATATTACTGGAACTAAGAGAGGCAAACAGCTCTCAGAAAAGGGAAGGGCTGTGGATGGGAATTTGACAGGACTCACTTCTTAAAGGGGTGACTGTACTCAACATGCTGACAAGGAAAGGGCTTTGACTGAGAAGATAACTCACATTAAAAGGTGATATACTAATTAGGATGCTGAAATGTGTAAGATTATAAAGAAAAAGTGTCTTGTTCTACTGCATATTTATTTCTTTGGGCTGACTTGCAGTAACTGGACAATGATGTCATAACTACATTGAAATCTTTGTCAATTTACTAAATGAAATTACTGTTCAGTTATCTGTTGATAGGAAGAATGTTAGTATGACATGGGGCTATGATTCTAACAGGCAATAGATTGACTTATTGATATGTGTTAAGAGCTGGACTTCAATAACCTTTTGTTTTGAAAAGAGAAAATAATGCAGCTTAGTGCCACAAGACAATAGGAACTTCAGGACCTCAAAAACCTCTAATTCTTTTAGGGAAATCCTTTAATTGTCTTCACCACAACCAAACCATTAAGCTGTGCAGTACAAGCATAAAGTATTTATGGTTTTAAACAGAAGGAAGAGACAAAATGAGTGGTTTACATGACTTCTAAGTAAGGGGGGAAAAAAACAATCCAATGAATCAAGTGGGAAATGAGCCATGGTGGTGTTCTGCACTATTTACCAACAATGGAGGTGAGGGCTCTGCACTATCCATCTCCAGCATTCACACTGCACTGCAAGACAGATTGCTGCCAGGGAAAACTCTAACCTCTATTATAAGATGGCTACCTGCTTTAAGCTGCTACATATACATGCAATTTTTAAAGCTCAAAACAATAAATTGTTTCAAGCACAGCCCTGTGTTTTTACACAGCTTCAGAAAAAAAAAAAATCTTCCACCAAATGACTTTATAAATCAACATACTAGTCATCTGGGAAAAGCAAATAAATCAATGGTGTCATCCTAAAATGTTTCTGCAAGGTAAAAAAATCTGAAGAGGTCAGACACTGCTAAAGATTATCTTTACAGACACAATTAGGGAGCTTCTCAGCACTGATGGATCCTCAGGCTGCAGCTCTATCAGCTCACAGTAGGTGAGGAACTGGTGCAAGGAGCCTCCTTGCAGAACAAAGGCTACACACCCTGTGTGAGAGCAGCAAACCAGTGTTCTGGAGGAGGGATGTCTCCACGGACAGCAGCAGTACCTAAAACCTGACTGAGAACCATCTGGGGAGTCTGGAACCCACAGCCTTTGATCACAGAGTGATCAGGGTGGATTAGGGTGGAGAGCTAGATGTGGCTGAGCAGCTCTTAGAGGCTCTCTGCAGAAACTGAGGAAGTTCCAGAAAGGCCAGGGTGGCTTTACAGTTATTTACATTTATTTTACTACATCTGCAGTGCCAACAGCCCCTAACAAAGGTGCCTTTGTGTCTGCTGCAATCTGATGACTTCAGGGGAATGCAAGGCTGAGACCTTTGGAACATGCCATGGGAGTCAGTTGGAGCACAAGAGGTTGAGGGGAAACACAAGGAAAAACTTCTTCCCAGTGAGGGTGCCAGAGCCTGGAAAGGGCTGCCCAGGGGGGTTGTGGAGTCTCCTGCTCTGGAGACATTCCAGACCCGCCTGGATCTGTTCCTGGGTGACTTGGTCTAGGTGCCCCTGCTCTGGCAGGGGTGTTTTCTGTACACCACTTGCTGCCTCTGTGATACTTGGCAAGAAGAGAAGTTTGGACTTTGAAGCCCACCATGCTTACCAGCACATATCCTAGGGCTGGCAATGAGCTCTAACTCCTGCTCACACATAAAAGCCAAGTGCTTTCATCTCACTCTTTCATTCTTCAGAAAGCAGCAGAGCATCTAAATTTCAGATGGAATTTCATCAAGGCATTAAAAAAAAAAAAAAAAAATTAAAATCCTATTGCAAAAGAATGTTCACACTCCAAATATTTCTTTGGTCTTGGTCAGCATTAAGAATGGCACAGCCTGCAAGGGAAGGAACTCTCATTGCTCAGTGCTGTCTCATGATGTCATGCTGGGATGCTACAGCTTTTCATGAAAGCACCAGAAACTGGAATTATAGTCAAGCCAGTATAATTGCACTCTTCCAAAGAGCTGTACTTAACTGGACAGAAAGATGAGAGAAGTTGAGTAGTTAACTCTTCATGTTGCCCATCCCTGAGTGTCAGGATTGCTCCTCCTGTACACCACCACCAGCTTTTAAATAAACCCCTCATTTAGACTTCAGTACATGAAATTTTGTTAGGTTTTCAAGTTTGTCTTCAGTAGGAAAAGCAAAGATTTTTCTGAAATGCCATGAAACAGAAAAGGTATCAGCACATGTAGCCTTAAAGGGAGGTTACTGAAGCATTAAGTGTGTTATTCCTATATATTTGTGTGGGTTCTTTCTCTTACACTATGCCTATTACACAGAACTATAATTGCAGCTTAATGGACTTTTTATGAATAGCATAATTTATATAAGGTAAAATTTTTAATGTAGACTGAGGTTACTTTTGGAAAAAAAAAAAGTAAATTAAACATTTTAAAGAGTAAAGATTGTAAGCAAATGGAAACATAATTCAGAGCTGGAGAGGAGTTATGCTACTCACTGGAAACTGAAAAGTACTAATTTGCATTTCTGTAATCATTAATAGGGGTTATGAGGTGTCAATTATGTTCCATGTGTGACCTTTTTAGTTTCTAGGTAATGTACCTCAATTAATTGTCTGTGGCATCATAAAGCACCTTTTTCACTGCTCCATGACTATGAAAAGCAATAAAATTCTTCCTCTGCAGATGAAGTATGAAATGCACAACTGACCTTAGCACTTTGCAGTAGCTCACTGATGCTAATGCAGACCTTCTACTGGCATAAATTACAGTGCAGTCAAACTCAGAGTGCTCACTTCATGCTCATGGTAGGGTTTTGGGGACTCACACAGACAACCATACTTGGAATTTCAGCCCCTCTTCAACTGCAAGTTGAGAATTCTGCTTTAATCAAACTGAATACATGGCTTTAAATTTCAGTCTAGAAATGGCTATGAAAGGCAAAACTATGACTCAGCTGCAGTGTTCCTTTTTCAGGAATAGAAATCAATCAAAAAATCTTGATATTGACAGACATTTTGCACACAGATCAATGGACTCAACTAGATGGGCATCATTAAATATTTTCCACCCGAGAGACTTATGTTGTAAATACGTGTAAACATAACCAATGAATTAAAATTCAATGAGTAGTTTGCAAATAGTCATAGGAACAAATTTTCATATTTTTTTTTTAATTACAAAATTATAGCCCAACAACCTTAAATCAAACTTGTGGAGGTAAGAAAAAGAAAATGTTTTTCAGCTTTCCAAGTGATTCAATTGCAAAAATCACACAGAAGAAAGGAGTGAACAAAAGGCAAGAGAGCTCCAGAGGAGACTGTGCCTGCAGCAGCTCTCTTGGTTCCTAAAGGAGGAGCTGGATGGAGGGAGGACCTGAAGTCAGTTCTGCTTTCCAAATGTTCAAAGTCCTTTGTAGTGATTTAACTTCCAGATTTATTAACACACTCTGGTCATTAAATGGTAATTCAGTAATCATCTATTTTTTTCTGAAGTATTTTTAGGAAGCCTAAATCACAGCTGTGCTAGCATTTAGAAAGGGATGGCATTGTGAAGAAGTGAGTAACTATGAAAAAAAACCAAACCAAACAAACCTTGACTTTTCTCACCCTGCTCCCCAACAATGTACTACAGAAATAAAACCTCATCAACAGTGTAAACCAAATCCAACAGAAGGTTTTCTCTTTCTCAGTTTTCTAAAGCTCCAAGTAAATGTTCTATGTAAATTTATTTTCCAATCTGACAAAGCCAAGGAGTAAGAAATTCTCTAGGGCTTCAAGCAAATATTTTTTGATGCTAACAAAGGCTCTGTGAATCCATGTGAGATATCTACTGAAGTTTCTATTTATTGCAAAAATTGCTTTTCAAAGCCCACCTGTCAGTAGTAGCTTTATTTTGTTGTCATTAATTATTGACCCCCAAGTCTCCACACCAAGACAGACATGGCAGAGGATTTATCTCAAGTTCAGAATCACAGGACTACTCAACAATTTCATAAAGAACACACTGACATGCATGGAAAGTTGGCATTACTGGAAGTTTTAAAAGCATCAAATTGTATCAAGTGAGTTGAAGCACAAACATCAACATCTCTTAAAAGCTTCAAAAGTTCTATGAAAACTAATATGCCCAAACCAAGGAGGTTTATCACTTGATAAAAGTGATCAGAGTGTATCTGGATAGAAATAGACTTCCCCAAAACACCCTCAGAAATAAAAAACTTAAAAAAGGAAATGATTCCAATATCAGAATATGCAAAAGGTTTGATTTTAGAAGTAATGAACTGCACTTAACTGCTTGGTAAAATATTGTCTTTGAGTCCTGTCTGTGTGAAAAATAGAATATACTCATTCTAGATGCAATTTTATGGCTCTGAAAAAATGCAGATATATAAAAGTCAGACTTGTTTCCTTCCCTCCCACATAATAGCATGCCATCAGCTAGACTATAAATAGACAATTACATTTAGGACTATCCCACCAGCTCTCTCAGAACTTGTAGGTGGCTACCATACTGAAAGAGGAAGAGACAGCATCTTAAATTTTGATTTAATAGGCAAAACCTTAATGGACAGAAAAAAATGTACTTTATGTACCCCAAAACTACCAGGCCTTTCAGTGGAGCAGGCTTGTTTTGCTTTGCTAGTTCACTATCACAGTGCAATATATGCTGGGCACAAGCTCACTCTGCCTTGTAAATCTTTTTCTACATAGAAAATAAACTTCATTTTATTTGCCAAGTTGCTTCAGGAAACAGAAAAGTTTCCATGTGTGTTCTGTAATAAATAGCATGGGTGAAACTAAGTTCTCATGAGAAAAAGTATCTAACTCTACTGGAGAAGACAACCTATTGATTTAAGGGGCTCACCATTGACCAAGGTGATCACTCTGAATAGCTTCAACAACTTATAGACCAACTTCTCCTCCAAAACACAGCAAGTGACATTGGAAAATGTCCATTTTTTTTTTTCAAGCAAATCAGTACAGGTACAGTAAATGATGTGTAAAATTAAGTGAAGAGATCTTCACTTTTTCTCCATATTTATCATTGCCAAACTTTCTCAGATTGGCAAGGGATTGACAGAGCACTCAGCAGAAGTTTCCATCCATCTGGAGCTTGTTTTCATTCAATGGTATCATCTGATGTCAAAGGAATTTATGTTCTGTTCTGACATGTGTTACACTAGATGTCTGAGATAGGATAAAAACCTTTCTGATCACCAAAATCTGAGACTCATTCAGTCCACTTACCTTATTCAGAATATGGCCTTCATTTCCTTCATCATCATTCCTGAAGTTTTTCTTTTGGGGAGCAGTGATTCTGCTGCCTTCATAACCATGGATCTTCAACTCCTGGTGATGAAATGAAAAAGTTTAGATTAATAAAGCAAATTAAACATTTGATTAGTTCTATTTACAACAGTCACACAGGATCATAGGATGTCAGGGGTTGGAAAGGACCCTGGAGATCTTCAAGTCCAACCCCCTGCCAGAGCAAGACCATACAATATAATAATATTTAATAATATTATGTAGTTATCTGTAAATATCTAACATAAATTATATATTTTAATATATATTCTATATAGAACAAGTTGAAAACAGATCCCTCTGCCCCACAGGGGCTTTCTCCTTACAGAGGAGGGGGACTCAGTGTGGTATCCAAGATCCCCCTGCCTGGCTTGGTTATTTATCCAGCTGTGGCCCCTCCCAGCTGCTGCTGCTAATGAACCTGAACCAAACCCACAAGCTGGGGCCAAGCTAGGTCCCCATCAGCCTAAGCTGGTGTGTCCTCTCCAATGTTGGCAAAGCTGGCCCAAAGCATGAGATACTACATTTGATATTGTTTTATTCTACTGTGCTTAATGAGAAATACCAAACAGAGGTGGGCACAAATCAGCTGCTGTGACTGTAGCTCCTATTTTGCCAGTGAGCACCAGACTAGGTAATAGCATCAATCAGCTTTGCATCTGCTCTGTATTAGCTTCTGCTAGACCCCATTTATTGTATAAAGATTTATTTAACAAGCTATTTACTGATGCAAGTGTAACACACAGTCAAGGCCATGCTAGAATGATGTAAATTTAAATAGCTTGAATATCTAAATGTTATTTTGTCATTTGCATTTTAAGGAAATATTTTAAAAGCAATAGAGCTAGCTCATTTTATAAACCACTTCACAACTGCCCTTTGAGGAGCTGGGGAAGGAAGAGGCTGCCTAGTTCTTTTGACACCAAAATATATGCTGTTATGATGAAACTGGCCTTCTTGCAGACACAGTTTGCCCTAACTACAAGTTCCTCCTGAAATTAATAGATTAAAGTAGCACATGACCTATGTATTAGAATTTGAACTACTTTGTGCTATCTTTTGAAGGCAGTTTAGTGTATGCTGTGTGCTCAGGACCTGCAAAATCCATTCACATGTGTTGAATACTCTGTGCTTTCAGACACACTGAATAAAACCAAGGTCTCACCATGCAAAATACATACACATGCTGGGTAATTTGGGTTTTCTTTACATTCAGAGTCACAGACAGCTTATTGTAGGACTTTTTCTGGTATTAAAAGTCTTTAAGCAGTTTAAATTGGTAGACAAGGATATTCTTAGCATTTAGTTTTCCATTTCTTCTTCATCAAAATGTTGAATGCTCTACTGAGCAAATAGAAAAAACAACCCCACCACTTATATTTTTGTTTCTCTTTTCCAAAAGCAATAATGCAATTAGCAAGCTACCCTTCACTTATCTTAAAAGAAAACAAGTTTAACTGAATCAAAAACAGTTTTCTGTGGCCATTTCCAGGACAACACACACTTTTGCACTTCCATTTTTTAAGACAGCCTCCCTAGGATGGCATGGGAGGAACATTCAAGGTATCCAATATATTTTAAAGGATGTAGAGGAGAGAAAGGACATCTTACAAAATAAAAATGTCAACATTTACCATCTCATCTTTGATCTTTGTAGGATACTAAAAGGAATTCAGTAAAATGCTGTCACTATGAAGTTCTAGAAGGAAAAATCCCTCAAACCACCTTCCTAGAGCCTGAAGAAAGAAAACCATGCACTGGACATGATAATTAAAGACCCAGAAGACACAGGAAGGACATGACTCCTTCCTGAGATGGAGAAAGCTTTTAGATTTGGGTTTTAAGAGATTCTGGTGCATTCCAGGTCAGGGCAGCTTAAAAAACAAAGGTCATTATTTTTGCTCCATACTCCTCTTTGCTGTTCTGTTGAAGCAGGAAGCAGCAGGTGCTTTGAACACTAGAAATCTAAGAGGAGATTGAAGTTTAACCTGCAGTGAGGTTAGTCCAAATACACTGAGGTGGGAAAGCTGCCACAGAAAGTCTTTAAGTCTGGCTTAATGCATTTTATCTTCTCTAATGTTATTTCATTATTGCCAATGTCTATTGGAAATAAATCTACACCATCAATCTTCAAACTTCTCAGGGGACAGAGACAAGTATGAATTATTACAGCATGCAGCAAGGCACTCAATTCTTACAGGGGAGCATCCTCAAAACCCAGCTGTAGGTCAACCCAACAGCTTTCCAGGCTTACATTTTTAGCCCCTGCATATAAACCACAGCACACCATGCTTCCACCAGCCTTGCAAAAGCCACTGGGGCAACACATTTCAAAGGGCTCCAAAGAGGAATAAGCATCTTCAACACCCTGTCACTTCTGTTGCACTGGAGCTGGGGAACACACCTTGCCTCTGTCACACATGACACAAACCCAACGAGCCCTGGTTCTGCTCCCCTCAGCAATCTACCCCTCTCTGAGCAGTTTCTGCTTTTCTTCTGTCTCAAGTTTTGCCAGGAGCAAACGTGCAGCCTAAGAGACAAAACAAAATCTTCACGGAATGGTTTGTTTATATTTATAGCACAGTTGTGATCACATTTTTAATGCATTTAGAAATCCATTAGCAGCACTTCAAGGTTGTTTGCCTAACTTGCTTGGTAAATCACTTCATGTCAGTAACAGCCAGGGTAAGAAAACAAAACAAAAAGCCAGCTGCAGATGTGAAAAAAATTGCTTTTGCTACTTTTATCTTCAGGAATCATTCTGCATTTTCATCACTTTCAGTACGAGATACTGAGAGGTGGTCATAGAATCATAGATATCTTTCTGACCCATAATCTGCTTAATTCACAGCCTACACTGTGATCTGAGAAGGGACAGGGACATGGAGCTCTTTGCAAGCAGCTCAACATCAAGAAGTGGCAGGCCAGTGAGTTTCTGCTTCCCATGAAGAAGCTCCATGAGCTGTTGCTCCTTGCAGAGGATGCAGCTCCTTTTAGGTCCATGTCAGTTAACTGCAGGATGCCCTGACTGGCCTCCCTGAGGGCTCCAGATCAATTCCTGAAGGTTTAGCAGAGCCATATATATTTAGGCAAGTCTTTATTGGGATTAAGGCCAAGATGACAGCAAACACAGGTATTATGTAAAGCAAGCCAGGAGAACTGCTCACTGGGCAGTGCTGGAGGCAAGGCAGTGTTTGAAGAGGCAGCTCAAACCTCTCCTACCTTTCACTGCTGAGATCTCCACATTTCAGTCAACTGTGCTGCTGTTCCAAATGATCCAACTTCTCATTTGATTAAATACTTCATTCTTCCTTTTGAAAGGATCAAATCTGAAGTGCTTTGCAGCCTTATCCTACTTAATCAACTGCATACTGAAAAATTTCATTGTCTGAAGCTACCACTTCAATTCCAAAATGACTAGTGAACAATTATCTGATTATTGACTGTCACTGGCATGCAAATCACCCACAAGTCCTGATCAACTTTCCAGTGCAGTTTCCAGTTAAGGGTCATTAATGTTATTTCCATTTATCCTGTGATATCTCTAATTTCACTGTAGCCATAATGAATGCTTAAATCCCTAGTAATGAAGCAAGATTCTATTTTAATTTTTTTCAGTATATCTTAATGACTTTTTCAGAAAATATCTTTGGATTTATATTAGACCTTAAAAAACTTAACGTTCCATATTCTATATTTGATTTTCTAAGAAGCGAAGTTTTAAAAAAGAAACCCCAAACCCCACAAGATTAATTTCAATTCTGGAATGAGTGAACAATCCTTTTTTTTTTTCTGTTCTACAAAACCTGCTGTAAGTGGGGCCGGGCTGCTTTGTGAAAATGCCATCTCATAATCCACGCGGGTGGATCAATGAACTGTTGGACAGAACTACTCCAAATCACCTCCCTTCCCATTATCATGCTTTCTGGTCTTCCAAGCACAAATTACCCATCAACCTCCTTGACCCAGCTGCAGCCAGGCTGCTGTACAGAGCAGCTGTCAGAGTGATGCATGGCCCAGCCCCGTGCCCTGACGGATCGGAAGCAGTCGCCGTTATCAGAAGGAATAACAATTTAGCTCCACATCTGGCTGGCCATCAGCCTTGGTTTGATTTCCCACTGTAGGGATCTCTGCATTGCTCCTGGAGAAGGCCTCAGCATGCCAAAGCTTTGGGATTCACCACGGGACAAATGGCTGGTGAGGTGTGAGGCTGTGGGAATCTTCTCCAGTCCTTCAAAGACCTGACATCAGATTATTTTGTCCCTCGAGGAAAGGCAACCAAAAAAAACTCCACAGAGGAGATGCTCCCCCCCACCCCAACCCCTTCTTTTATCAGATAGGCTTCTAGAGTGGAATTCACAGCCTGGCATCCTGAGGGTACTCACTGCTGCAGTCTGTAGTATTTTCTGTCTGTTAAAAACCAGAGCTTAATTAAATGCATATATGCTTCCAAATTGTAATTAGTCATATGTGAAACCTCCAGAGATGTAATGTTTGGCTTCGATTTTATGCTTATCTACTGTTCCTAGGCTAGAGGGACAAACCAGAAGATTTTTTCCCTACTTGACATTTAGTTTTGGCATTAGTGAAGCTATGCGAGGAGAAAGGCTAGACAGGGAATTAATTGGCTGTGTCCATTACCATGGAGCCCTGAAGTGATCACTATAGAAACTGTGCTGGGGAGTCTGCCAGTGAGAAGGGGCCTGGGTGCTGCCACCACCTTGGAAATAGCCAGGGCACAGGCCAGGGGATGGAGCTGAGAGAGGAGAACGAGCTGCTCATGCCCAGTAGCAAATGGACTCTTATTCCTCATTTGGGGTTTTAGCAGCATGGAAATTCAAGGCTCTAATAAAGGTTTCCTTTTCCTTTAATGAGTTACTTCAGTAGAAGAGAGTCTCCTGCAGGCAGAGTGGTTCTGTCCGGGGTGACAACTTCACCTGCTCTTGAACTCAAAGGAGCTCTGAAGTGTTCTGCATCCTCCCACGTGGAGGGAAGGCTTTGCTTCCATCTCAGACCCAGTGCCCTGAGCCTTGGGAATATCAGGGTTTACAGCACAAATGTCTCAGGCTGTGCACAAACAGTAGCCAGGACTGGTGCCCAGGGAAAGAGAACACTGAACCCACGAAAAGGTAGGGCAGGAGGACTATTTTTATTCCTGCCACAATTCCTCCCTTATTCTGGCCAACACCTTCAGGTGACAAACTGCTTTGCCAGAAGAGTTTTTCCAGAAGGCTGATTATTGGTTTCATTCTGCTTCTCCTTCTGGAAAGGAAGGTGTGGAAGGTGAGGAAGAGGAAAGTCAGTGACAGCCAGAGCTGGGAAAGTCTGTCTAGGTTACCAGTCAAAAGGATGAAGTGACATCCCATCACAGGCACTTGTATCTGCTTTGTGGGGAGGAGTGTAAGATTCAGAGCCCACAAGAAATAATCTGTACATCAGCAGAATTACCTAATTCCCTCCTCTGCTGTGCAGAACTCAGGATGGTATCACCCACCTTCCCAGAGGCAGTGAGTGGAAACACTTGGCAAAGCCACAAATCCAGAGTAACCCCTGTGAGTTCTGCAGACATTTGGCTGAAGGCTTGGCACTCTAAGTTACACATTTTGGCACTTCTCTGTTTCATTTGACTGAAAAAACAGAAGGTGAGGGTGAGCTAGACTGTTAAAGCCAAAACACTGCTCTTTAGATGTGGCACAGGCAGTATGTGAATTTGTGGCAGTAATAATTCCATGACTTATCAACTAAGCAAGAAGTGCCTCAGTGAACCTGCAACACATGCTCTGGACGTTCAGTAAAACTTTTAACATTCCCATCAGAGTTTCTAGCAACAGGTAGAACTGCCAGCTTCCAATGTGAGTAAGAACACGAGGGGCTGAGGTTTTCAAAAGCATTTATCTGATCCAGGAGCAATTTTCACCATGATATCCAATTTTCACGCTTGTGCCAATGCAAAATGACATTAAAAAAATCTATTCCTAAAGCACAGGTCAAGAACAGACATCTAAGTGAATCCTTATGGACAGTATAGTGTTTCTTCCAAGATTTCTTGAGGTTTTACAAGTGAATCTGAGGTGAACACTTCCACATACTGTCCAGCAGATGGTGGCATAAGCTAAAATACTGAAATATTTGGTAAAAAGATAGCAACAGTGAGAAAATGACAGCTTTTGTTTATAAGACTTCAGGTTTTTTTTATCTGGCACTGGGGTTCTTTATACTTTGTTATCCTTATTTCAATTGCTGCCTTTGTTCATTAAAAATAAAACAGAGAAAGGTGTATTTTCTTGTCCTCATTCAACACAACCTTCATATTCTTTGATATCCTATTTTATGCTGCAATTCTATGGAATCAAAAGGTTTTCACTGTTACCATTCCTGATCGTTCTGTTACTTAAAAGATTTGAGGTGCAAATATTAATTACACTGTTGTCTTGATTCCCTCAGAGTGGTTCATGAGCAGGACAGGGCACCACAGACCCTCAGAGTGCAGCAGCTTTGGCTGAACACAGGACAAAGAAACAACAGGACAAAGACTTTTCTGCAGGTATCTGCTCCCTAGTGTTACACACCGTGGTTCATAAATCATTCCTGATCCAATAGCAAGAAATGGTCAGGAAAACAAAAGCAATTTGTTGTTCTTCGTTTCAGACTATGAGGAATTAGGGAGCAACTGATAGATGTGGTGAGACTGGAGCAACAGCAATGCTCTGCCAACACTCAGCCCAGCACCTCTCTATTAGGTGAAGACCACGTGTAATCCTTTCAGTTCTTCCCAATGTTAAGCCAAAATTGGCTCTGGAATTAAATAATTGCTGCCTAGGCAGATCCAGGAGAGATGAAAGCAGAGATCAAATGAGTTTTCAGAACTTAGCAGCATTACTCAGAGTATCTATCAGAAAGCAAGAGAAGGATCTAATAACTGGAGGGCACCTTTGTGCTCTCTCCTATTACTTGGTGACCAAATGGGAGCAGTAACAAAACCCATCCATTTTCCCTCTCCCTGGGAGTGGAGATTAACTATATAAAGCATTGCAGCAAAAAGGTAATGTGAACAAGCACTGAAAAAATGGCCCTTTCAGCAAGGCAAGGCACTGTGCAACTACACAAGTGCTTACTCTAACAGTATTTAGCCCAGGATTTCTTAATACTCAGTATCTCCAAAGTTTCGAGCAGCTGCAGTTCTTTCCACAGAGCAACCTACTAAATTCAGTCAGAACCACGAAAGAAAGAAGTTTCAGAGTCAGGCTTAACGTAGAGAAAGGTGAGGAGTTCAGGATTGTTTAAACTCTGATTCAAAAGGCCTCACTCAATCATGTCTACATACAGAAATCATGGTGTATGACACACAGATCTGTCTCCCTGAGGGCACCACACAGGAGTATTTACAGGCTATGAAACCTCAACATGAACCATCACTGGGACTGTTCCCAGATGGTTCATGTTAAAGCTGATGCACATCATGCTTGTGTTTCATTTGCCTTTGTGAGGCATCCCATTTCCACTGCCTCTGCACAGGTACTTGCATAATTCAGACTGACATGGGATGTTGTGGACTTCATTAAGAAATGAAGTTTCACTGCCTCTGGCATCTGGTTCTAACAGGCAGCAAACACTCACCTACAGTGTGTTCAGGATAGGAAGAATTGTTACCAGAAATAAGGAAATGTTGTGGGTTTAGTGCCAGCCAGCAGCTAACCACCACACAGCAGCTTACTCACTGTTCCCCCTCCCAGAGGGATGGGGAGGAAAACTGGGAAGAAAACAAAAACTCATGGGTTGAGATAAGAACCGTTTAATAACTAAAATATTATTATAATAATAGTAATGAAAAGGAATATAAGTAAGAGAGAAATAAAACACACTAAAAAGAGCTGCTGCACAATGCAATCGCTGACCCCTGCTAACTGAGCAGATCTGCCCTCTCTGCCCAACTGTCCCCACTTAGACACTGGTAGGGCACCACATGGTGTGGAACAAACCCTTGGCTGGTTCAGGTCTCCTGTCCTGGCCCTGCTCCATCCCAGCTTCTTGTGCTCCTGCTCACTGGCAGAGCCTGGGGAACTGAGAAATGCTTCACTTAGGCTAAGCTAAGTTAAAGTGAGCAGCAGCTAAGACATCCGTGGTGTTACCCACACGATTCTCCCACCGAATCCCAAACACAGCACTGTACCAGCTACTGGGATGAAAATGACCTATCCCTGCTGAAACAGGGCAGGAAAATGAGACCACACATGGGTAACAATTCCCCTCAACACACAGAATTAAACAGCAGATCTTCTCTGAGAGCAAAGCAGACAGCAGAGGCAAACTCTCAAGCACTGAGCTAGGTGAAGACTCCAAAGCCACCAAATGCAATCAGAGAATCTCAGTGGCACTGGGAGATCACCATTCCCAAAAAAACATGAAAGGGAAGGTATGTCCTATGAGGAGGGATCAAATCAGGGAGAATTATACTTAAAAATATCTTCCAGACACCCCCCCTTTACCAGTATACACATGTAAATGTATGCAAGGCTGCACTTCTATTCCAATTAACAGCCTTTGGAGAAATAATTATCATGTTGGTGCTTATAGAGGAGATTATGGCAGAGTTTGTTTTCAGTAGTTTTCAGATAAATGTCTATGAGTTATTAAACAACTAAGTACACAAATAAAAAAACAGCAAACAAAATCCCAACCATGCACTGGGAAGAACAGAGAAAAAATGTCTGAGGGAAGAGAATATAACAGAGAAAAAAAAAATGCTTAGTTAATAATGAATAAATAGTGGAATAACAACAGTGGAAGTGGTTTAAAGACTTTCTATGGTGTGGAATTCTCCCTCAAAAGTCCATGAAGGAAAAATGATCCACAGAGTTATTTGAAGTCAGAGCTAACAAAGCTCTAGCAAATTTCTGATTAAATACTTGAGAGCTGACAGGAAACTAGACAAGGTTATTATCAGTAATCATTTTTTTTTCTATCCCTCAAATTTGACTACATACTTTTTAGACTCTAATAATAACCACAGACATTCACTTTGTAGAACTTTAAGGAATGAGATTTCCTTAAAGGAAGTTAGTGAATAATGGCATAATTAAGTGATGTAATCTGTTTTTTTTTTAATGATTTAAGAAATAGAGATGTGATGGAATGGTTTGGGTCAGGCCATTCTCACTAGAGTTCCACACTGCAAGTTCTGTTCCTGCAGTCAGATTTTGCAATGGAACAGGAATGTGTGTGTGTGTTAACACATGCACACAGAGTTCATTTTCCTAGCATTCATTTTGCCACTGGAAAAAAATAGATTTTTTTTTTTCCTTCTCTTTTCATCTAGGGTAGTTGTGCATTACAGAAATACATCTCCCCAAGTGAAATGGTGTGAATATTGGTGAGCTATGAGACCTGCCCACGTAAGTCCCAAACCACTGAGGTTATCAAAAAGATTTCAAAAATGAAATGCTATTTGTCAGGCTCTTCTTCAGCTTTAAAGTTCTATAGTACCCAGATTTATTTCTTCTTGTCCTGAAATCAGAAGCTTTTGTCTCGTTATATTTGGAGAAAACAAGCCTGGCTGTTTTATTCTTAAAACATCTAGATTCCTATCTTCACTAAATGACCAATCCCATACTTCTGTTTTGACATCTAATATTTCTCCAAGTGGAAAAAACCTCCTCTTTGTCTGGTCTGATGCTGCAGCTATTAAACTCTGCCATTCCCAGGGAACTTTGCAGGGGATGCTTTTTTCCACACAGCACACTGGATGATGCTTTCTTCCCAGGTCAGTCTGTGCCTTGTGACTTTGTGGGTGCCAAAGAAGGTGCATAATCTGCCAATTGTACTTAAGACATTGATAGCTTATTATCCCTTAATGTTTTGACACCAGGACTACAGCAAAATGTGGCTACATCTCCTTGTCTATTCCAATGATCCTCTCCTCCTGAGTGAGCAACTGCTGCAATTTTCTCTTTTTTTTTTTCTTGTGCTAGTCACAGGCTAATCACAGCAACCACTTTTCACCATTAATTGAAGTGCTACGACGGCTTCTGGACAGAGAGTGCACAATTCATTTTAAATAGCAATATTTCCATTTGACTACTTCAGAGTGGGAAAAAAAAACCCCACAATGTTTCTAATTTTTTGAAACTACCTACTGGAAAGGATTACAGAAAATTGCTAATGTAGAGGAACAGAGAAACAAGAGGTGATAACTATTGGAAACGTGGTAGCATCAAGCTAGAGGCCATCAGTTATCCAGCTGAATTTTAGGCTACATGTAAAATATATCAAACAATATAGTGAATATATGGAGTATTGTGTTAAAAGCAACATGTAAATTTGTCCCTTCATCATCCTCATGAACACATGCTGCAGCTGTAGGATGGAGAGAGGCATCTGCAGGCAGTGATGTCTGATAGCACCCCCACCAGCCTTCTCCTCCTCCTCGTAGGAATCTGCTGGCAATAAATCTCACTAAATCATTATGAAATGTTAGTGACCTATCAAAACTAATGTGGATATAGGCTGGGCAGGAATTGTTTTTCAATAATTTAACTCAGAATCTTCTCCAGCTCCTGGACTGCAGACAGAGCATCAATGCAGAGAAGGAATGGAGCAATGATCACACTGCACTGAGCCAGCAGCCCCTGGACCTGAGCCCAGCAGAACACTGCAAGGACCCAGAGGCTTAGTTCTTCACATTCCTGCCACCTCCAGCATTGTCATAAGTACATTGTTATCAATTCAGCCTTGTTTCTCTCATCTGATCCAGTTAGTTGTAAAGAGAATGAATGTAAATAATGATGTATATGATCTCTCTGTAAGTTTGAGTTGGCATCTCAGCTAAATGAAGAGAGTTTCTTTCACAGTAAGTTTTACAGATCATTTCTTGCATCTGAGAAATGCAGGATGTATCATGGAAGTCCATGAGCTGGCCACAAAGTTTTCACAGAGAGTATCTATGAATTTCTATACTTTGCATGAAAAGCTCCAGAATGAATGAAGTTTCATATACTCACACAGAGTAAATCAAATTAAAAATAGAAAACTCCTTGATCTAATCAAGAAAACCCACAAAAAGAGGTGCTTAATGCTTATAAAGAAAACAAAATTCAGACAAAATAATCATTGTTTCTGATTTGCATTGTAATTTCCTTCTGTTATTTAAACCTCCTTCTGCAGCTAAACAGTCTAAAGTATTTCTGGTATTTAGCAATTTTTTCATTAGCATACTTGAGGNAGAGGCCATCAGTTATCCAGCTGAATTTTAGGCTACATGTAAAATATATCAAACAATATAGTGAATATATGGAGTATTGTGTTAAAAGCAACATGTAAATTTGTCCCTTCATCATCCTCATGAACACATGCTGCAGCTGTAGGATGGAGAGAGGCATCTGCAGGCAGTGATGTCTGATAGCACCCCCACCAGCCTTCTCCTCCTCCTCGTAGGAATCTGCTGGCAATAAATCTCACTAAATCATTATGAAATGTTAGTGACCTATCAAAACTAATGTGGATATAGGCTGGGCAGGAATTGTTTTTCAATAATTTAACTCAGAATCTTCTCCAGCTCCTGGACTGCAGACAGAGCATCAATGCAGAGAAGGAATGGAGCAATGATCACACTGCACTGAGCCAGCAGCCCCTGGACCTGAGCCCAGCAGAACACTGCAAGGACCCAGAGGCTTAGTTCTTCACATTCCTGCCACCTCCAGCATTGTCATAAGTACATTGTTATCAATTCAGCCTTGTTTCTCTCATCTGATCCAGTTAGTTGTAAAGAGAATGAATGTAAATAATGATGTATATGATCTCTCTGTAAGTTTGAGTTGGCATCTCAGCTAAATGAAGAGAGTTTCTTTCACAGTAAGTTTTACAGATCATTTCTTGCATCTGAGAAATGCAGGATGTATCATGGAAGTCCATGAGCTGGCCACAAAGTTTTCACAGAGAGTATCTATGAATTTCTATACTTTGCATGAAAAGCTCCAGAATGAATGAAGTTTCATATACTCACACAGAGTAAATCAAATTAAAAATAGAAAACTCCTTGATCTAATCAAGAAAACCCACAAAAAGAGGTGC